>JAZBGX010001039.1:0-16883 GCA_037414775.1 Zonitis immaculata | reverse complement strand
TGTCGGATCAATGTCGTTGTTTCGATTGTCAAAGTCATTATTTCGATTGTGAATACGAACAGAATGAACAAGAAAAAACTGATGGTGGATTAGGAGCTGGTACGCCAATGTTTATATCGGAAGTAATGCATGGAACAGCATGTAGCATACTTTAAAATACAAGACAACAAAACCAACCGATTGGATTATAATAACATTTCCAGTATATAATCACACAACTGTATATTCTCCAATCAAATCTTTATCGTTATAATTGTAATTTTGTATTTGAAGATGATGATGAAGATTGAGGGGATAAACAAAGATTTTGTTGAATTTCTGAAAGGAACTATTGTAAATAGAATTAAACAACTGGATAATAGGTGCTTTCATAAGATCTCAATTATGAAATTATCAATTAATCGTAACATAAATGGCCTATACTTTGATTTTTATCGATTTTAAGTTTCCGATAGCTATAATAATGAATTCACCAAAATATTGAAACAGTCTTCCTGAATTTCTTACCTTTCAACATCAACAATTCCATCGAAATATTGAAATAAACTCGAATTTTATTCGATTAATAACTAATTATGAATCGACAGCTAGAGGCTTCTCATCAACTTGATTCATTTCAATTTATTATTGGTAATTAATTTGATTTTTGTAGCAACTTGAATCGATTGAAATGCAATTATTATTGAAGCCAGTCAATAATCGTTCAGGAAATTGATGATTATTTTGGATAGTTTGATTGGTATCAATGCAATCAAGACATTGATGAAATGTAAGAAATTATTTGATGATTTGCACATTTTCCGATAACTATTGCACCAATGTATTGTAATTGAAATAATCATTATTATTATTATTATTATTGATTAATTATAGAGGTGTGTTATGTTGTGTATAGGCAGAAAAAACGGGAGACGAATTAAAGTGCTTTTCTTATTGATAAACAAAACAAAACAAAAAAAAAATGCATGTGCATACATATTGTAGTATCAAATATGGGTAAAAAAAATTGGTACTCCTCCAACAATTCCTACTATTTTCATACGTTCAAGAATAAATTATTGTAAATGTAATAATAACAATTATGTAATTGGATGTGGTTAAAAATTATAGGGAGAGTATAGCAGGAGAAACGTCGGTCGGATGCTTTTTGGCAAAATTGAGTTGAAGAGAATTATACTGGAACTTCAGTATTTTGAATAGAGCATCCCATATATTTTCGTATTTTCCATACTCCTATTGTTGTTTTTTTTTTGGAAATTTTCAATCTAGCATATTTCGATAAATTGATTACTCCCAAGACTCAAAAAGCTCTAGTTCAACACACTTTTTTGATGAAACATCAACTCAACTTTCCCGAAGCACATTCGACGCATGCTTACCCTGTCATACTCTTATCACCATCAAATTGTTTTGTATGTATGTGTGTGTGTGTGTGTGTGTGTGTCTGTCTCTGTAATTTTTAAATTCCAATTTATAAGCAAACTTACAATTAGAATAATTTGTATTTATTCGGCAAAATTATATTACCTGACATAAAAAAGGGGAACAATTTATGTATTATAATTTTACGAAAACTGATTATTAATGACAAAAAAAAAACAACAAATACTTACCTACAAGTGGATTTTTACCTTACAACTACATATAAATTATTGTATAATGATTTTACGTTGTAAAAAAAGACAGGGTGTCTTCGAACTGATTAATAATAATATTAATAATAAATTGAATAATTAATATAGGGAGAGCCAAAGTGGGCGCCCCCTAAATTTGTTAAATGTTGGTAAATATTTGGTCCTAACTAAATACATGGTAAGTAAATCAAAAAAAAAGTAATAGGAGTAAAAAAAATCGATTTATGGAATTTATTTTGCCCCACATTTCTAATTATAATTTTTTACGAGCTCATTTATAATTGATTGTACGTGATAAGGGACGCACAAAAGTAAAAATAAGACTTGCGGTATAAAATTTTCTTGGGGTAGCCCATTTTGCTCCATATTTCGGATTTTCAAATTTTAATAGACGCGAGACACATTGATAACAAATAACAACATACCAATGGGCTAAAAAAAATTGGTGTTTTTTTTTGAGGGGCCCACTTTGTCTTCGCCTCTCCTATCTTGACAGATTATATGCCTATTATGTAAAAACCAAGATATATTAATTGTTTGATTTATTTTCCCAAATGTTTCCAAATTTTGTATGGAATCTTGATTAAAGATGATTAATTTAATTAATATTAGTAATATAGATAAGATTTTCTGATAATTTGGAATTGTTCAATTTTCATTGATAATTTTGAATCGATCAACGTTTCTTACCATGAAGCAAAAACCATGGCAGAAATTGTAACGAACTTATTAGAAAATATCAATATTTAATTATATAATAGTGTCGATTTACAATTATACTGAGCATCCCACTCAGTTTATTTTAATTTTTAGACTATACCAATATATTCTATGGA
Organism: Zonitis immaculata; assembly: GCA_037414775.1. NCBI lineage: Eukaryota > Metazoa > Arthropoda > Insecta > Coleoptera > Meloidae > Zonitis > Zonitis immaculata. The sequence continues at coordinate 14,413 of JAZBGX010001039.1, read as the reverse complement.
ATGTTTTGTATAATTGTAGACTTTTTTACCAGAAATTATGTATGAATCAAGACTTATTTGTTAATTTCTAGAGTTATTATATAATATTCTTATATTAGAATACATATTGTGAATGTAAAATGCACTTAGAACAAAACAAAATGAAAGAAGAAGAAAAACAAACATATAGCACGTATATTTTATATATCTGAATTATAAGTTTATTTGTTGTTGTGTAATTGGATTAATTTCGATAATGGAATAATCAAATGGTAATTATTAATTTATTCTATTTATTTAGGGTAGAGTAACCTCTACCCAGTACCCGCAACCACTGACCAGCTATACCCAATCATATTAATTAAAAAATGGCAAAGCCACCCCTCTATATTTATGAAATTACAAAATATTGCAATGGATACACCACTTAAACTGCGAAAACGGGATTATTTCATCTAAAGGCACAGTATCTGGTGACAAATACACTAATTTGGCAAGTATATTTTCAAATATCTAAAACCTATTCCAAAGATTAAATCGGAGCAACAACAATAGCAAAATAGAGAGAAATAGAAAAGTTAAGATAGAGTCTTAGTGCGACTCTATTTTGAGAAAAATGTTGAAATACATAAAGCTAAATGATGAAATCTACAGGTGGTCCACCAGAGGTGTTTCTGGTCATGCAACTCTGGCTCTAGTGGGTGCAGAAAAAATGGTCTCCACGATCTAAAGTGTGATATTTAGAGAACATTTTGACGTTAAAACGATTTTCCAAATTTGAGATTGAGTGCATTTTTTTCTCTCCACTAGAACCAGAGTTCCTACAAGACCAGGAAAGCCACTGGTGGACCATCCTGTATAATCTTGGAAGTATTAGGGGGACCAGGAAAGTGATGTTGTTGTTTTAGATTCAAGACAAAAGGGTAAAATTTTAAGAAGTTTGTATTTTCAATCAATCATTTAATTATCGTGGTCTGACTTAATGATACTTGATAATCGACCAATGCTGATTGAGAGTGTTTGATAGATCCCCAATTGTCAGAAACGGATTTGCTTATTCCACTTCTGCCCTTGATATGTTTTAATCTGAAAATGTTCGTCTTTCTGATTGATACGAGTCGGAATTATCGATATTACCGTATTTGAAAAATCTCCTTTGGCATTTACGACTGTGTAATTTACATCGGGATAAACATTGCAAATGCGTTTGGAAGCAACTGTTTCTTTACTATCTCGAAGAATAATTATTTTCCCGAAATGAATCTAGTACCAAAAAATTGCTCCATTTTTGCTCTTTAAAATTCATTTTTTAATTATTCTCTAGTAAGATAGAAAAGATAATTAAACCGAAATTAAAATAATTGCATATTAATTAATGCGTGACGTTATTGAATAAAGGAGAAGGGGAAATATATAAATATTCAACATATCTGCAAATAGGTAAGCGAACTGCAATGTTTATGTGTATAGTTGGTTGCATACACCATACTGCTGAAGAATAATCAAATACTGTATCTTATAGAGAAATTTTTTGGTAAGTAACTAATTGAAAAATATTAATTTTCCACGCTAACTTAATAATGGTTCTTGAGGCGCCATCTACAATTTCTTAGAAAATTATTCCACATATCCTATATTACATAAAAAACCGCTAGATGACGTGTAAATAGTTTAGATAAATTTCAAACTTTATAATGTTACATTTATTTTCTCTTCATCTACAATTCTAACTACTTAATTAGTGCTATTTGTTCTAATGATTGATCATTGGTATTTTTATAATTTTATTGTTAGATTTATCGAAATAAAACAATAAACAAAAGAAATTACCTATTTGAGTGCCATCTAGTGACTATTGAGAAACTTAACGTAATTTCGTGGTGAATCACAAGATGGTGTATGAGAAGTTTGATTTTCTCTTATGATGGAATAAGTTGATTTTAATGATCGATTTATTGATTGTTTTACGTTAATTTATAATTAAAATAAATCGAATAATTGTTTGCTGATGATTCCTGTATTAAATCATACATGAGGTGGTTTTAATGAACCTGTATTGTTTGTCTCATTTGACGTATTAAAGTAATTAGAGCAAAGCAAATGACTATTTCGGTCGAACTATTCAGAATGCAACAAGATAATTTACAACTTAATTCCGTATTTTATTATATATATTTAATGGATATAATCAAATTTTTATATAAATAATACATAGTAAAATTATTTCAATATGAATAACAACAAAACGCAAAACGAAAAAAATATCAATTTTCTTGATCGTTGATTCATCATTACAAATTAAATTTACTAGCAATTAAGCTCAAATATAGAAATTCCAATAAAACTAATCAATTGTAGATGTGATTATTGCAACAATCAAGCTTCGGAACGGGTTGTATTCGTAAATAATAAAATAAACAACATATTTGTAACAATGAAAATCAGCTTTATTAGAACAATAATTAGAGTGATGTACAATATAATTTAGAATTGGGAATATAGAGATACAAATATTAAGAATATATATTTACAATTTGGTAAAAAACAAACAAACATTGAAATACCACAATAAATATACCATATAGATGTGAATTGAACAAATTTTTTTGGGTACGGTTTCCAATTCCATTGTTGTTATTTTTATCGTAATATTAATTATATTATAATAGAATGTAGATAACGTGTAACATCGAATGTCGTCTTGAAATTAAAGAATAAATAAATAAGAGAGCAATAGCAATCGAATCAGCCTTTTTTTTTTTTTGGTGGTGTATCATTGAAATTTTGTGTTGTTATTGAATGGTGCATGATGAATTATGATCAACGACACATTCACCTGTTGTCGAATACTCGATGTCATCATCGAAATCGAAATAATGGCACTGCAACAAAATCAACAAAATATTATTGAAAATAGAAAACTCGCAAAAGCTTCTTCTGTTATTATTCTCTACTTTTTTTTAATTGTTGGTGTAAACTGATTTCTCTTTCGCGATTCAATTTATATCTAAATATTTTTTTTGGCATTAAGAGATTCCTTCAAAATCTAAACAACAGGATTATATCGAAATTCTTATTACAGCTCCAATCAATTTCCATCGTTATAAATTATATTTTAGAACAATACCATTGTGAATTCGTATGTTTATCTCTAATAATTTACGGATAAATTTCCCCAAAGGTAACATCAGTCAAATTTGTGTTGTTATATCAATTCCCAGATGATACTTATGTGTATTTATGTACAGACTGCTCTATTTGAGTTTGATTTTCCATATACTTAGGATTGTAGGTGTGATTTTCTAACAATCAACGGTGAGTGCCAGATTAAATTGAACGTTAATAGAAAACAATTGATTAAAATTTAAAAATTATAGTATAGCGAGCGTAAAAGCTCTCACCATCAGTCAGCAGTTATATAGAGCTAATCCGAAAATAAAAGAAAACGAAGTCAGAGTCCGAAAAAAATGTTCACTAAAGGTACACGTAATGGAAATATTAGGGTATGTGTCCCTTCGTAATTCTACAGTTGTACGTTGGTGCAAAAAGCTTAAGCTGATCACAAGATGAGCATCGCGAACGACGACTATTCACGTTCCATGGCATATAAAATGCGGGAAAAATCAAAGATCTAGTTTTAGCTGACCGTAGCGTGCCCCTCAGACATTGAGATGAGGTCACAGGAATGTTATACCGCAGTGCTCCGAGGATCCTCAGTGGATAACTAGGATGTTAATCGCCGAACATCCATCACTTCGATCCTGAGACTGAACAACATGACCTGAAACCGAACGTAACCGTACACAAAGCCGAGATTATGATTGCTGCTACTCGAGAAGCTTCATCGAGGTGAAACAGTTGAAACATATTCTATCCAATAAACATCGATTCTCATTACATTTGGATCACCCCGTATATTATATTGTTGAAAATTTGTTTCGTATCCGTTTCACACAATCTACGATCGTATCAAATAGAAGTTAGCTGTTTGCATTATATAGGGCAAAGGTACAAATCTACCAATTCCACATATAATATGTAGATATACAACAACATTAATCTCCAAATAGTAATTTTATGGTTTAATTTCGTTATTAAAAGACGTGCTACTACGAAATTACCTGACATTCTATACATTTACAATCATCAGTCTGTGAACATGTTAGACCTAATATTGAAGCTGCCTCTTCATATAAATCTATACTACTCCTTCTACTTCGACAATTTTCTGTTGTTGTTGTTGTTGTTGTTGTTGTTACTGTTGTTGTTGTAGGAGTGGATGATTTGCTTTCGTTACTACTGGTAGATTTGTTCATACCATTATCGATTGATGAATTTGTTGATTTATTCTCGATGAAAAGCTACAACAATAAAACAAAAAAAAAAACCAACATTATTTTTTGGGAAACGTACAATTTATATGTGAATACGTAACGATGCCAATGTAAGAAAAAAAAACCAATTTAATTCCCAATGGGGTGCATATATTTAATCAAATTGCTTGTTTCAGTTTCTTTACAACAGAGAATGATTATAATGAGTTTCTAATTGAAATAAAACAATGACAAATAAAAATTATCACTATGATAATAAAATAATACCAGTTAATTGCTATCAACTCGTCGTTAATCAGACTGTTAATTTATTTTGGTTGAAGTGTATTGTTGAGCAGTAACAAGGTAGAGATTATGAACCAAACGAGGAATTGATCTCATTTGTATTGTTCTGTAAATCTATGTTACATATATATGTATAACATGCTCCCTATATAGTTAGAAACTGCGTCAGTATTAATTTCAAATAAATCAAGATTGTATAATAACCAAAAATTAATGATAATCAAAAACTATGCACAAAATAATTTAAATCAATGAGAATTGAACTGATTCGAAGCTAGATCTATCGATTTCACTAATAAATACTTGAAAAATCTGTTGGAAAATAATGATAAATCTTGAATGTTCTTTTTATTGCGGGAATGGTGGATGCGCCGGGCAGGCTTTTGTCGATTTTCAACTTTCAAAAGCTTTTTCCATATTTAGTTGCTTACAGCGAATCAAAAGCGTAACAAATAGTTTTCGGATTCATAAAATATTCTTTTGTCTTTCAATTTCAACACACAATCTGTATAAATCCGGAACTGTTGGATAAAACACAAAAAAAATGTAATCATCAAAAAAAAAATTTTGTCGCATTTTAAGAGAGCGCTTGATTCACTCATCGATGAATTTTTCAAATGTCGATTGCAGTACAGCTTTCAGCTCCTTCAGTGATTTTTTTTTATAGCTCCAGTCGACTCGAAACGCTTTCATCGAAGCAATAATTTGAGTTTTGGGTATAGAAAAAAGTTACACGGGATCATATCAGCTTGGTCGATTAGTTATTGTAGCGTAAGTCGTCTGAGGTGAATACGGAAATCGTGCAATGTCGCCGTACGTAAAATTTACCTATAACAAGAAACACGCGCTCGCAGGGAAAAGGCACAATTTCTTGAGATGTCGTTACATTAAACTGATTTAAAAAATTTCGAAGCGAGATAAATTGACAATTTTCGTCTGAAAATATTTCTAGATTAATTATTAATAAATTAGGGAGAATTGGAAGTGACTGTTTTTGTAATATTTGAAAAACAAAAACCGGTGGGTTAATTCTATTTCATAATCAAATTAACGTAATTATTCTACCAAACAAATTCTATTTGGAAACTGAGAAATATTTTTTTATTCTACTGATTTATGCGACTCACGCAAAAAGGTATAAATAAACGAATGGCTCAAGCTAAATAAACAAACATCAAATATAAACAAAGTTAAACAATTTCCAAATAATTTACAAACATTTAATATCAGCTAACAAAACTGGATTATGAAAAATTATTTTCCAATATTGAAACGGACATTATTTTCAAATGGATGAGATCGAAATTCACGAAAGTTTGAATTGAAATATTTATCGGATAATTTTGGTTTGATCTAATAATAACAAGTTGAAACTTTAGATCAGTGGCGCACCCACGCGTGGGCTAAAGAGGCTTAAGCCCCTATCCCAGAAAGCATGCGGAATCAAATCGAATACCGAATACTTTCGACTACAGACGATGGGGCGAAAGGGACGAGTCCAGTGTGGTCAGATTGGGCGATTTTTGACAATAACGTATCGATAATTAAATTATCCAATTTAGTTTATGCTCTGAGCCCCAGTGCAAATTTCTGGGTGCGCCACTGCTTTAGATTATAATATTGATGTTTGAGAGAAGCAACTAACTTAATTAGAACTTATTATTACATATTTTAATGAAGGTATTGTTATTTTTTTGTTCGCTTGATATTTTTTGAAGCTTTAAGAAAGTCGGTAATTTTCTTGAATATCTAAATTTTTAGAAATCATCTCTATATTCTCATGTTATTCAAATAGTAACTGGTTTTTTTTTTGTTGATAAAAAATTCACGAAATAATTTGTACCAATAACAGAGAAGACGTCTGTTCCAGATATTTCTTTTGAGCGTAATTTTGTTCGTGTATTTCGCTTTATAATTTTGTGAACGTTAGGGGGAAAAAAAATTATCGAACGTTATTTATCGTTGGAATTCATCTATTTTTCTTCTATTGTCGAAAGAAAATTTGTTACCATCTATCTACCTTCGTTTTCGCCCCATTGAAATTGAAAGGTGTAAAGGGAAACGGTTCAAACGTTTATTTCTTGTGGAAGTTGTCTTCCTATACTTTCACCAACCAATAAATCGTGCACGTTTTCGTTTCTCGCATTTCTATATATATGTATTCGAAATTTATCTAAATAGCAGAACTTCTTATAAAGAATGGCCTATCTCGTTTCTTTTTCTGTTCATTCAACTTTTACTTTATTTACATATGTTTGCAAAGCTCGACACTTAACAAAACAAGAAAAAAACAAATCGAAAACAAAATGGAGTAATTCCCAATTGGGGTACAAAGCGAATGATCTCTTTCCCATATTGTTAACTACATATATTTACATATACAGTTATATTGTCGAACTTTTATTGCCTGTTATATTTTTGATATGTAATTTGTTGCATGTCAAAAACATTATTAGGTAATCCATGTTGTTCCCAATTTTATATTATATGTTAAATATGAAAACTCTTTAATCTTGTATTAGCCTTTTTTTTGTTTGTTCGTTCTGTTTGTTGATTTTTTCTTGTTTTGTAAGATAACCGGGAAAAAAACTAGAAAATATTCTACAATGGTATAAGTTGTGATCGTATAACCGCTGTACGTGACCGAAATTCACAAATGTATTTGGTTATCTGGAATAATAAAAGACGGATAGATGGGTATACAGAGCCGGCTTTGAAGCTATGTCCCAACATATCTAAACACTTCTCTACTTATACTTAATCAATAAAGACACTGAAAACAACAACATTGTTAATTTGGTTGGAATATATTCCTTTGATTTTTTTTTTCGCAGCAAGATACCTGCCGGTAATAAAGTCTCGCTAAGGGCGATTTATGATAAAATTGGATAATATCCAACTCAAGCAACAGGTTTCGATAATATTAATCATTCAAGAACATTTTCTAAAAAATATAAACTAAAATTGGTAACTTTTACAGTAGACAGAAACAAAATTAAAAATTTTCAATTTTACTATGGTAAGGTAATAAGTCTCAAGGCTTTAATTTCAAATACAAATTTGAGACTGGAGGTTCTCGAAAAGGGTTTAATTGTCTTGCCTAATAGCCCCTAAAGTCATCAGTATCATTTGCTGAAATCGGGGGTGCTTTTTACCGCATGAGTTTCGTGAGCCATCTACTAAAACTCTTTCTGAGAATTATATACAAGAGAGTTATGAGACTGTGTGAAGATCAAATCGGTTCCACACAGATTGACTTTCGTAACGCTATAGGAACAAGGGAGTATTTAGGTATTTAAGTTCTTATCTGAAGGTTTGTAGAGATGTCGATTTGGCGATAATAACCAACTTATAATGGAATCAAACTTTATTTATACATGTTGAAGGAGAAGACTCCAAAGATGAGTGTTATGTCTGCATTACTTCTCAATATGAGCTGCGATCATTCCGCATAGATAAAATGTCGAATAAAAAAATCTAGAGGGACATTTTTGAGAATGCCAAATTGCTCAGATGGCATGACTTGTCTCTAAAAATTGAAATGAGACTACTGAGATGCTATATGTCTTTCTTGTGCTACTATATGGTGTTGAGCTCGGGACTCTGTCGGAGTCAAAGCATACGAAATGTGGTTGTACTGACGCTTGTAAAATGATCTGAACAAACCATGTCACCAATTAAGCTGTACTAGAAAGACTCAGCGCAGAGAAGAACTCCTACTGAAAAATAAAACCCTGAAACTATATAGAATATCTGCTATTTATACATATCATGGGAAATAACCAAAGATATAAATCACTACCGCTTGTAATGCAGGGGAAGATACCTGGAAGAAGAGCTCCTTGAAAAAGAAGAATATCACAGCTAAAGAACTTACGGTCATAGTTCAATACTAAAAAAGTAGGCTATTATGAGCTGCTGCTGATAGAGTGAGAATGCCATTATGGTCGCTAATATCCGCGGACTGGATAGGATTATTTTATATAGCTATTCAATTATTTAGTCGTGAGTTGGATGTTAGAAAGTTTCCAAATTGAGCTGAAATCTAACGATGAAGAATCGAAATTAATAATGAATTTCAAAATAATATAGATCATGGTGTTGGCGTCTCAAAAAGCTTTTATAATCTGTCTCAACTTTATGATTCAGGTGTCTTATCAAATTATAAGAGAAACTTTAAATTGAAATAGAGAACTCAATAAATTATTTTTATATTTCCCTTCCTTGAATCTCTTATATGATTGTATTTTAAAATGTTCAAAGCTGATATCAATATTGTGAAATAAGAGACTTTATGTATTTGAGAGCACAATTTTTGTTTTGATAATAAACGAACGGGAGCTTACTGGGATAAATAAAGTGACGACTAAATCAAGCATTATGCTGCCGTACGAACATATGTTTGTATAAGTGTTTCATTTGTCGATTGAAGAATTGAAAAAATTATGTATAATATAACAAAACAAAACAGCCCCTATTGAAAAAAAATAGGCAAAAGAGAATTCGTTTGAGATTTTATGAAAAATTCCATTATTCCGTAACAGCTTAACAAAATAAAAATAAAATGTAATAATTCAAAAAATACGTCTTTATATTTGGAACGTTCCGCAATTGTCAACAAATTTGGTTGCGATCGCATTGACGTCGTCAAATATTCTCTTATACGAGTATACCATCTGGATATAAAAATATTACACTTCAACTGAAACAACAAAAAATTGAAAAATTCAATTTTATCCTCTATCACCTGTCGATATTGCTGGATAAATTGTGAAATTTCCATCTCGAGGAGCTCTCTTCGAATAATAAATGAAATTTGGCTTACCTCTAATGCTGGGTTGAATTTCTGTTTGAGTTTCGATTGTGGTTTATATTTGAACAATTCCCTGCCGGATGGTGATGCAAATAAATTAGTTAGATTGGTATTCTGGAAAATTTATGAAAAAAAATCTTGGGTCAATTAATTTGCTTTCCGGTTGATTTTCTTTATCAATTTTACCTCCGACTTATTATTGCCTTCTAAAATATAGATGTCTTTATGTGTTGAATAGTTGATAATTTCCCCTTTCATTTCTGAAACAATTGAAATATATTTTTTTTTATCTTTGAAGTTACCTATAAAAAAGAACGAGAATCATCTCGTTAACTTTTCATGGGGTAATTGCAATTAAAAATTCTAAGTATACTTATATAAGACAATTGAAGAAATTCATTTACACCACCTTTTATTTAATTCTTCAGCAAATTTTTCGAGTGTTATAAAAATTGCTCATTTTCGATAATTCTCTGTTACAATTGTCCGTCCATCCATTAATTTCCGATTAATCTAATTAACTATTACGACATTTACGATGGTTAAGGAACGTGACTCAATTAAATTTATATTGGATCATTTCAAAAAAAAAACAAACAATCCAATATCCCCTCCTGACAGTTTACCAACTATGGTCTATTAGATTTCTGAATTTAGTCGGTTAAATACCGAAATTCTCGTCTATCACGTACGATTAAATATCTTGAAAGCTGAAATAGATACGGTATGGTGTATTTAGGGTACGGTCCCAAAATAAAGTCATATAGATACGGTAGTGAGTAGTATATTATTATTATAATAGGAATTCTAATAGAAACGACAGGAAGACAGATTAAGCACACATACTCATATAAATATTCGTTACCTAACATATCAGTTGTACCGCATTTCCGTTTTAATGCCATCAATTCATTTGGGGGTTGCTGGAATTATTTTAGCTACCGTGCCTATACAAATAAACGTTGTAGATTTTGCTAAAGGTGCTTCAAGCCATAATAACTGTTTGTATGGTTTCAGGGTTTATCCGGTAATATTGTAATGAATTAGATAGAAAGTCAATGTTTTGTAAGAGTCGTGATGGCAATTTTTTGCGATTTATTGAATCGAGAAAATTCGATTAGGAAAAATATCAAATATTTTATTAACATATCTGAAAACAAATATTATATTGTAGAATAATTGATTCAAAAAATTGGATTATTAGTAAAATTTGTTTAAGCACATCTCTAATGTATAACTCTGTTTCAAAAGATCACCGAGAACAAATAGCAATCTCACTTTTAAATCTAACGTGCGGTTTCCGATACTAGTAGTCGTATTATTCTATATACAGAGTGAATTGAAAGTCGTGGACTTAAATGAAAGTGTAGGTAGGGGATGAAATTCTGAGACGAAAAGTTCTAAGACATTATTGCATGAGACCCACCGTTAATTAGTTATTAATTAAATGAATTAGTCAATAAAGAAAAAGTGCGTAGGCGATAGACGAAGTAGAAATCAGTCGGGATGAGCTAGACAGAGGCAGAGACTATGAGATATGAGATATGCCAGCGATGTGAGCTCTTCCTACTATCGTAGAACGAGTACATCTGGTAGAAGGGAGAACTCACACCGCTGGCATCTCATAGTCTCTGCCTACGCCTAGCTAATCTCGATTGATTCTTGCTTCGCCTACGCATTTTTTTCATTGGCTGCTTTATAAAATTGATAACTAATTAACGGTGGGTCACATGCAATAATGTCTAAGGACTTTTTGTTTCAGAATTTTGTTCCCTACCCACCATTTCATTTAAGGCCACGACTTTCAACTCACCCTGTATCAGATTCAATGAAATTTATTGTCTGTATTCAACATTTTTTTTGCTTTCAACATGAATCCGCCCCTGTAAACTGGAGTCATATGTTGAAGCAATGATTCATCTATAGTTCAATGCTGTAATTTCTCTATTTGATCTTCATAAATTCCAATATGTAAACCGAATTCTAATTATGTTTGTCTAGTAAATTCGCCTTTGAATTAATAAACATTATTACTTGTATACCAAAATTTGCTTTTCCACTCTAATAATAATCCATGTTTTACTTACAATTTATTAGTAATGACAATGAAATTCAACAATAATAACTACATTGGAAGTTTCATTTGAATGTATAATCGAATAATGTATGTCCATCTAAAGTGAGGCGAAAGTGGAGCTTTCAAAATCTGACCTTTTACACTTAGCGTTTATAAATGCGTTCTTTTATGTTATGCTGAGAAACCTCTTTAGAATGATCAACATCAACATGACGTTTACTGATGGATTTCTAACCAACTCGCCATTGAGACTTGTCAGATACTAGTGGATTTTGTTAGGATGGACTTGAATCTATTTTGCAATCAGAATAGATGGATTTTGGAAAATTGCCAATAATTGAATAATAATGCTAAAACATTTATTATCGAAGTACATATATTTTATAGTAAACCATCGTTCATCAATGTTTATGGATGTAATTGAATTTTTGGGAGATAGAAATTATAGAGATAGTCTTCACTTCAATATAAAAAAAAAATTAACTTTTTGCATATTGTTAGCATTAAAACTGGCAACGTCTGAACGTAACGACTACAAAAGCGTCAACATAATGAAAAATTTGCACATTATACGCGTCCTTTTATTTTAAAACATACAGGAGATAACGCAATTCAGTATATAAATTTATTCTATAAATCAATAGAAAAAGCCATTAGGATTGTGGTGAAATGGACTGCCTTTAACGACTTCAAGTCGACTACCCTCAAAACAGATTCAAATAATAAATTATTTAATGATAATTCTCCCCGAATAATCACAATTTTTTTTTCACTGAGGGAAACTTCGCATTCCTGCTAAATTAACACCATTAGGTGATTTAATCTCGTTTCCATATAACAGTCAATTCCATATGTTCATTATATTGGATATGTAAATTTTTGATAAGAGACCGTTTGGAATTGTACCAGATTTGTTAGTTTTAATAAAATTATTGTATGCGAAAGTTGATATTAATATTTATAAGAAGATTTAGTTGCTCCATTTTTTTTTTTTATATTTTATTTTGATCAAAGTTCCAGAGATTTTTAAAGCTTCTTATAGAAGATGGAATGGAAAAGATGTATTTAGTTTTATTAAAGAGAAGATTTGTGGAGTGAGCGATCATATATTTAGAATCCAATAGATCTTCTTATGCGAAATTTGATGAAACGGCAATATCGAGGGAGGAATTACTACTCATATTAGTAGTCAAGAAAATTTGATAAATTTGCAAATCGTTAATTCAAAAAAATCGATGTATAGTTTGGTGGAAGAATTTTTTTTTTTAACTCAGGAAATTCCAATGAAAACTAATCAATAACAATTTTTGCTCAGGACACTTGAGGTCCATCGCTGGGATCCTCTGGGCACTGCCGTATAAACTCTCTATGGGCTCAACCAAATGTCTGATGGTCAGCTGTGATTCGATTTGCGATCTTTTTTACACTTTCGCTGGTTTGGGAAGTATATGGTCGACCTCTGAAATGATCGCTTTTGTGGATATTTTGTCCAGTTTAAGCTTCTTGAATTAGCGTGCAACTAGAGAATATGGAAGGACACAGTCCCCCGAAGTGTTTCCACTAAATCTAGAAATTTTTTCAGGCAGAAGTATTTGATGAAGGCACTGACTTCATTTTCGTATTAACTCTCTGATTGCTCGTATTCCAATTAGTCAAAATATGATATGTTTCCATACAATTGTTTTGTCCGTAATTAGTGAGAGCTTAAGCTCGCCACACTACTTTTTTAGATTCTTGTAAGTACTAGAAATACTCGATTATTATCAGCCTTCAAGAATTGATAACAATGGAAAATTGAAAATTTCACTGGAAATCTTATATAGAATCATCATATTTTGTATCAAAAACAGAATAAAGAGACCAAGTTAGATTTACGAATTCTTGTGAAAAACCTAAAAACATTAAATCCCCATTAAATAAATATATTGACAAATCGAGTGCTCCTTTCAAATGGAGAGCATTAATCATTTTAAAGCCGATTCTAGCATTTTTTCTCCAACATTAAATTTTTGTTCAACTCATATAAATATAATGTTTGAGTCTCTTGAGACTTAAAACATCTTCCCCATAGTTATACAATTTCATTACTTTTCGATTATATCATTGTTGATCAAAAATTTATTTTTACGTCGAAGAAATTTGATAATATCTCTCGATATTTCTTTCATGAAAGTAATACTTATACACTTAGTATTGGAATGATTGATGCTGGTGCTTTGTTTTTTCGCTTTTCTAAGCTCCAATGGATTCAAGTTTGGAAAGGAAATTGAATAAGATAAAAGTTTTTTATTGTTGCCACTATTTATAATATTCTGCACGACTTCGAGAAATTCATCAACAATTCTGTTTGTCTTGATAATTCTTGATGAAGTTTTGAATAATTCATCCAACTTTTTTATATATTGATATTGATAGAATAATTTTCGGTAGTAGCTTGTTAATGTTGACGCTATATGTTACTCAGTAATCAACTCAAGATTACATTTAATTAATCTATGAATGTTAAATAATTATACTCTAGCTGTACTGAAATTCAGTTAAAATCAATGCGGAAAGATTATAATTACAACGATCGTTCGCTGTGTTGATTTATCTGGCACCATTGCTGATTGAGGACGGTAATTATGGCGTCATTAGAGTAATTAGTGACTGCTCTTTGTATAGTTACTATTCGTCTATTCTCACCCCAATTATAGAGATTTTAAATTAATCTATTCGGTTCAGTTTGAAAGATTCATTGCATTTGAAATAGAAAAAAATTGAAATAATTTCAATAAAGTTGATTTGTTTTGGACAATTGATAAAAAAATACGAGATAGAATAAAAGTGGTGAATTGTGAAAGGATTTATTTAGAATAAGGAAAGAACGAAGGCTGGACAGTTTGGACGGTAATTGTGGCAGACAGTAAAAAGGAAATTGGGATT
>JAZBGX010001038.1:1572-15778 GCA_037414775.1 Zonitis immaculata | reverse complement strand
ATGTGTTATGTTATTATTAAATTTGTAGTGCATTTAAACATTCTTCAATATTATCAATATCAGCATTTTTATAAATCTTTTCAATTTCATTCAAACTCCATTCCGATAATTTCAAAGCTTCTTTTTTCTTTTGCGGTGAACATTTTTGTGATGTTATTATTGTTGTTGTTGTTAAATATAAACCATATAGAGCACGTAAATTTTTCGAATTCAATTTTATAGATTGACAATAATATGATTTAGCTAATTCAATATTATCTAGACCACCTTGTGTATATTTAATATCAGCATAACGTTGATGTAATAAATGATTATGTGGATTATGTAATAATAATTCTTCAACACAAAATGCTGCTTTATTAAAATCTTGCTCGATTATATATAATTCGCTCAATTCCTGCCATGCTTCAGTATCAGCCATAAATCTAGAAGGAAATCGTTATAATTATTCAGTATTTAATAAATAGGTTTTGATTACGTTTTTAGATAGTCAACCAATTCTTTGATAGCTTCAGCATTTTTATTTTGTGCTTTTAATATGGCAACTTTACGTTTTTTGGCAGCACTATTTGTTTCATCAATTTTTATAATACTATCTAATATTTCTATGGCATCATCATATTTCTCTTCAGCTTCTAAATACATTGCTTCATATTTTTTTACACGTAAACTATTTGGGAAATCCCTATATAATTCTTCTATACATTTTTGTACAATTCCCATTTGATAGAAATCTAATGCAGCAATACATACTTGTTCTAAAATTAGAGGTTCTACAAAAAAAAAAACAACCAACAAATATCAAATACAGTAGTTTTAAATCATTATAAAGCAAAAATAATTCATTACTCTCTTTGCCAATTCTGCTCAAATTATGTGAAAGTGTATTGTCCCACATTTCCAATATTTCCCTACTTTTTCGATCGTTATTCTCACGCCACGTTCGTAATGTTTCAATAACATCTACAATTAACAAACAAAAATTAATCAATTAATTAAATAGAAAATAATCCATTCTACTGGAAATATCGGCCATTTTTCTTTGGGAAAACTAATTTCAAGAAAAACTGAATAGAAATAAATTTTTTAATTTACAACGTCATGTCAATTTTCCTGTCACAGATTTTGACATTTACTTATATCTTGTGCAATGCAAACTGATTGTAAAATTTATCAAAATAAAAGACAAATTCTAATATTTTAAAATAAAAATCTCACCAAACGCAAAAAACGCAACGTAATCACTTTAATTGATGATTATAATCGCCCTAAATTGTGAGATTTTTCCAAATTTTTGAGTCAATTTCTTTGTCACAGACTCTATGTGATTGTCACCTCAAATAACGGGGCTATTTCTATTTTAAGTTGGTATTACAATCATAAGTTTCAAATCAGTCTTAGAAGGCATTATTCTAATTTAATTTACGTTTAATTGTTTTTCAATTAATTTATTCTATTTTTCCTATGTATTGAAATTTTATACAATAGATTAAATTATGGTTTATAAAAATATTTGTTGACAACTTAGTAGAGTGAAAGTCCCCATGCCAAATCGAGTCAATAATAATGGCTGATGTTCTTGTGGGTACGGTTTAGAAATGATTTAATTTTTAATTTGATTGAGCATATCAATGTTTCAAAAAATGATAATGGAGTTGTGAAAATAATCCAGTAAGTTATTTAAATATTTTTTCAATTTCACCTTCCAGTTATTTTTTATTAATTAACTATCGATTGGTTTTCTATTGTTTATTGTAAAAATTCGACTACAGTTTGTTGTATGATTGACGTATGATTATTTAATGTTGATAAATTATCATGAAATTGATCTACTTTTAATGGTAGTTTGTGAAAATAGCTTATTAGAATTTTTATGAGAATACTCATCATTGATTTTGTTCTAACAGATCAATAGCTCAAGTCAGAGGAGTGTACAACTGAACAATCTGACATCCACCATTTAACCAACGTTCCTTTTATGTATTTGGTTGGTATTTGGTAGTGAATTGATTAAAAATGGATCCAAATAATATTATTTGTCCAGTTTGTACATTATATTTAAGACCTGGGATAACATTAAAAAATCATTTAAGTAGCCATCCCAAACAGAAAGTTATTGAGGCGTTGGTTAGATTAGCTGATCCTGATGATATTCAAAAAACTCCAATAACATCAATATCATCATCAACAACTACAACAACAACAACACCAACAACAACACAACAATGTGTATCCAGTGTTGGTGGTACAAATTCACAAATCAATACAATTGTTAATCAGACATGGAATCAAGGTAATCTAGTTAATATGCCGCCAAATTTACAACAAATGCAAGGCAATCATCTATTCATTTATCAACAAAGTATGAGTAGTACGACCGGCCCACAACAAAATGTTGTTAATGTTAATCCATTATCACCGCAATATGTAATACCAGCTGTATTGAATCAACCGATGATTCCTTATGTTTATCAACAACAACAAGTTATTATGTCTAGTGGTTCATGTTTACCATCACCAATAAGGTCTTTACCATTTGAATTACCAACATCAACAACAGTAATATCGTCATCACCATCATCACCACCGACACCCATAAATTCGGAAATTGTCAATGAACCAAATATAATAGAAATTGAAGATGATTCGCATAGACTACAAGAAAATTCGAATGAAAATAATATAATTGGAAATCATGTGAATAATAAACAAGAAACAAAGGTTTCGATCAAAAATGATATCGATTTACATACATCGGTCGATTTGAAATTTAACGATTCGGATAGTGAGAATGATGACCAAAATGATCATGAAATGAATGAAGATGTACCAGGTAGTCCATCGCCACGTTCACCAACTGGCTCCGATTGGAATATACGTGTTCGATCTGATTTAAATAAAGCATGCCAGACGCAAAATAATAGTAATTTATCACCACGATCAGTTATACAAAATGATAATAATAATGTAGAAATAGATCAAACAAAACCAGACGAACCGCAATATTATTTCGAAAATGAGTCGCAACATCAAGAAATTCATGTTAATAATAATGATAATAGTAAAACTAATAATGATGATGATGATGATGATGATGATTGCGGTGATAATAGTGATATAAATGTGATAATATCTCAGCAAGATTATGAACAATCAAATTCAATTTATACAACATCAAATATATTACAATCAAATGATCCATTAGATTTTGTTGATATGGACGGTATACAAATGGTGATGAATGATTTTTCAACTAATCAAATAATATCGCAAGTTGAAAATTTCGAAGGTAGTGCACCAGATCGTCCTGGTGTATTAATGACAATTGGTGGTATGGTTGATGATAATCGTGATGAATCATTATCACGAGAAAGTTCAAATGTTAATATACGTGCTGATGAACGTATGCCACCTAGAGGCGAATTATCAGGACAAGAAAGTATTGATGGTACAACAAATGATACAACATGGAATCATCGTCTACAATATGATAATGGTAATACGTCATATGATAATATATTTACAAGAGATAATTGGTGTGGTTCAGATAGTTCAGATATTGATATACAACCGCCGTTGCAAAGTCGTATACCACCACCATATGAGGAACAAGATATCGATGATAATGATACACCGACAATTGTTAGTTTTAGTGGTCCACCATTGAATTTTAAATGTTCAACATGCGGTGATGCATTTCAATCATCAAAAGAACGTAAACAACACGAATTTGAAAAGCATACAGAAAAAATAGCGAAATTAAATACAATTGGTACGGAAATTGGTAAAAAGAAAGTTAAAAAGTTAGTTGTTAAATTAAGACAAGAGAAAAGTGAGAATGATAATAATTTCGATAATGTGTTTACAAATAAACTGAAAATTGAAAATACAAATGGTAATGAAAATGATGAATTACAAACAAATAATCCAGATAATCTAACATTAGATGATAATAGTGCTGAAGTTGAAATAAAAGCGGTATGTTCATTATGTGAAGCTGTTTTACCAAATGCTAAATCATTACGTGATCATAAACAACAAATCCATAATATATCACCATTAACACGTCATAAATGTGCAACATGTAATGAAGTATTCCCAAATGATTATAAATTTTCCGAACATCTACGTATACATCCATTGGAATGTAAATTGTGTGGTAAATTATTTTATCGTCGACAAAATATCCAATTACATATGCGCCGTCATTTAGGTATAAAACCATATAAATGCGATGTATGTGAAAAAGCATTCCTAACAAAACAGAAATTACATGAACATCGAAATATTCATACAGGTGAATCGCCAATTAAATGTAATTTATGCGATGAAACATTTCGACGTTATTCGAATTTAGTACAACACCGTAATCGGCATCATTTGAATGTTAAAAAGAAAGTCAAAGATTATATATGTTTTTGTAAAGAGATATTCCATTCAAAAAAGAAATTAGCTTGGCATAAAGAGATACACGATAAAAAACCAAAATCGTGTACGCAATGTAGTGAGAAATTTATACATATGTCGAGTTTAACACGACATATGCGTCGTGCCCATAACGATCGTTTTCTACCCAACGGCCATAAAAGTTCGGAAAATGTTGAATGTCCAATATGTAAAGGTGTTTATTTGAAATCATCATTAGAAGTACATATAAAAAATCATAGTGGTCAACGACCATATATTTGTTTGATTTGTAATAAAGATTTTACAACAAAATGGAATTTGAAATTACATAAATGGACGCATGCTTCACGTGTATCAAAACCATTCAAATGCGATCAATGTAAAGGTGCATTTATACGTGAATCGGATTATACTGCACATATGAATTCGCATAAAAGTATACGACCATATACATGTAATTATTGTGGTGCTCAATTTATAAGGAAATATAATTGTCAACGGCATGTTAGAGAACATGAAAATGATAAAACATTTGCATGTAAAGTATGTGGTAAAGCATTTCATCGTTCGTATTATTTAAAAGACCATATGCGAATCCATACTGGTGTACGGCCATTTTCATGTCACATTTGTGGTAAAACATCAACAACTAAATCGAATCATAATAAGCATGTACAAATCCATCATGCCAGAGAGCCTGTTAGCACAGAAAATTAATTTAAGTTTCTCAATTTTTATCGTAGTAATTGATAATTTTTAATTTTATTTTATATATTATACAACAATTTTACATACTTATACCTAAAACAAACACCTTTTATCTTCGTTACCCAAATTGGTAGCTTTTTTTTTTGTCTTGTTTAAATTCTGTGATTAATTTTATGTCGTTTTATTGAAATTTACATTTTATAGTTTTTAGTTCAGGGACAATTCAATTCTTTTATCTATAAATATTTCGATTTTAATATTAATTAATATTATAACCCTTTTAGTGTTCACTTATTTTAATTAGTAACAGTGTTTTATTTTGTTACTTTTTATTGAATAAGTTTAGTTTTAAAGACTGTTTTATAATTTATTTTATATTATTAACGGTAAACTTGGTGGACCCGATTTATAAATTTAAGTTAACGACATTATTAATGACTACAATTGTTCACTTGTGTACATATTTTAATAAATAAGTTTAATTTCAAGGAGTGTGCAATTTTTTGTATTAAATTAATTACAAAAATAAAATAAGTATTTATAAAATTATTGTTTCATCATTTTTTAGAATCATCAAATTTTTCATAAATTCTGTATTTGTATAATCGATCGACCATTGTTCCAATTTATTATCGATAATTTCGGAATCATAAAAACGTAATATTTTGAAAAAATCCAATGCAGCATTTTGTAACGGTAATGGTTGTTTATCACTTAAATATTTAAATATTATCGTTATAATTCTCTCTATCTGTACATCCAACATGTCCAAATCAATAATTAATCGAGCCAAATTCTCCAATATAACCAATTGTAATTTATAACTTTGTGTGAAACGGTAAGCTGCACCTCTATCTTTTAGATAACTTTGTTTTGATAGTTGATCGAGAATTTTCAATAATTCCGGCAATACTTCCCTAAAAACCACAAATATTTTAGAATAATTCCACCGAATTCTTCTAAATATACATACTTTGTTGTTCTTTGTCTAATAAATTGTTGGGATAATCGAGCCAAAGTTACAAGTAATTGAAAACTATGATTTATAATTAAATGATCGGTTTCTTTGAAACGATCCACTAAAGGTCCCCAAATTAAATGTACAATTGGTAATAATTCGTCTTCCCAATCTTTCAAAATTTCTATACCATCTTTTAATATTTCTAATGTTAATAGTTTTTTATTACGATCTTTTGATGGTAGAACATTCAAAATTTCTTTCAAGATTTTCACAGTTAATTCAATAACAGGTGGCGCTTTCGGTTTTTCATAAGGTTTATCTGAGAAATTAAGAATAAATTTAGAGATAAAATGAAAATAACAAAAGACTAATACCGTCGAAATAGTCTTCTTCTTCTTCTAATTGTTTCTGATTCTTTTCCATATCCTCTCTATAAAGTTCTTCTGCAGATTTCCCCATAATATCATCAGAGAAATCTTGATCAGCATCAATACCAGTCACATGGAAATCTTCAATTTCTTGTTGTTTTTGTAATTTCGTTTTCAACGGTGCTATAACAATTTTAATATCCAACCATTTATGTAAACTTTTAATAAAAGTTTTGAATAAACGTAAATGTAATAGAGAATTGATTTGTTGATCGGATTTATCCAAAAACTGAAAGTTTCATTGTTTAATAAGGAAATTTTCTACGATTAGAAACAAAACTAACATCTTTGATTAGTTCCATTGTAGCATTTTGGACATAAGACGAATTATAATTCATAATTATCGTTAAAACATTCAAAACGTTCTCTTTTAATTGTGATCTCCGTAATTGTCTGGCTAAATAGAACGAGAAATAATCTAAATTATTATTAATTAAATCTTGTATATCTTTATAGCCACAAGCTTGACTGATATTGAACAAAACCATCATTCCTGCATTACGAATTAATGGATGGTTACTACCTAAAATACTATTATCATAATTATTGAAATGAAATAATCATAGAAAACAATTACCAGCACGTTCAATGATTAGATATAGATTTGTCAATAAAAATTGTTGGAATTGTTGTTTTAAATTTAAAGCAACAACACCGACACCTTCGACTAATAAACAGACTTGTAAAATATTACTTTGAACATCACCGAACGTATGTTCATAACCTTCATCATCGATCATTACTTGTAATGGTAAATACCAATTGTTTTTATCAGTATATGTTGTTAAAATTGTTTTAATTAAATTGAAATTATCATCATTTAATCCTGTTAATAAAAAAATACTCGTATGTATTTAGTAAGTTTTTTTAATTATTATTCAATCGAAATTTTTACCTTTAATTAAACCATTTAATAGAAATGTTACTTCCTTTATAGATTCAGATCGTTTATCAAATTTATTAATTAAAAAATCATAAATTATATGACCAGCACCATATTTAGCTAATAGACAACACATTTCTTCGATTTTTTTCCAAATTTCATCTGTTTTGAAATAGCGGAATTTCTTCCAACTCATTCGAATTTCTCCAACAGGCCCAAAATCTAATAATAATAATAATAATAATAAAATAGCAAGGCACTATAGATTGAGGAAGACAAAAGAAAATCTCCACAAATTACACTAGAACAATGGATAGACTTTATCTTGGAGGAAACAAGAAAAACAATTATGCAAACACAAAACATGAAGACCTCAGGCGCCGAGAAACTTCAAAATCTTAACAATTCGAACACCTTACCAATCGATAGTCGGGAACTGAAAAACAGAATCGTAGAATATATAATAGAGGACGTAAAGAAAAATAGCATTACACGGACAGTTCTTTAGAAATTCGGCCTCAAAACTCTGACCTGAAAGGAGGAACAGTTTATTACCGCACTTAATAATAACAAGCCATGCCTATTAAGTATTGATGCCGTATGTATTGCCAAGTTGAAGGAACAACTAGCTACATACAATCAGTCTGTGAAATATTGGCGACAACCGACACAATAAAGTTGCTAGCTATGTACATTTTACTATCTGTAGAGAAATGAAAATACAGGTTGCAGAAAACTGGTATGAGACGTCCCAAAATGTCATATAAGAAGGAAAAAAAAAATTGAATAAATTAAAATGATCTATCACCTGGCGTTGTGTAATCTTCGGATAGACTGACATCGCTTTTATCAAATTCGGAAATATGAATTAAAGTTGATAATAATTGATCTAGATGCGTTAATGAGTATAAAACAGATAAGATATTGTGTCGTTTAAATAAATTAATATAGCCCAATAATAAATTTAATGCGCCTAATTGTTCGCCTTCATCTAAAAATAAAAAATAATTTCAACAAATCATTAACAATAATTTTCCAAAAAAAAAAACAAACAAGAAACATTACCAGTACTGTTGAATTTTCTTGGTAATCTGATGATGGCATTATAAAAACCTTCTTCTAAATTATCCAATAAATATCGAAATCTATCTGAATCTAATTGCTGTGATAATTGTTCCAAAATCTTTTTACATTTCTCTTTTATCAAGTCATTAGAATCTTCTGATAAAATTATACCAATTACAATTAATTGTCCTAAAGATATTGGCATTGTATCTATACAATTATGAATTAATAAATTTATCATATTTGTTAATTCTAAACGAATTTTATCATGTCGATGATGTGTTAATTTTGTTAATTCAATTATAATTTTACATAAATTTTTATCAATTTCTTTATACCATTCAGTTGTACGTTTCGATTCGTTCAAATATACGTTTAATTCATTTTTATCGTTCCATTTACGTTTCAATTTATAAGTATTGCCAATAACATTATTTATCGTTATTTTATCATCATAAGCTTGATAATTTTGCATTTGTAAAGTCACAATTCTAGACCAAGCTTTTAAAGCAGTCTGTAAATTAATTAAAATTATAAATAATCAATTAAACTCATTTTTTTATGTTGTTGTAGTTATTACCATTGGTATTTTATGACCAACTTTTTCATCACTCAAACAAATCTCTCCTAATTGACTTGTTATACCCGGTATTATGAACATTAAAATATCGGCAATTTGATCTCTTATCACTAAATCATCAAAATCATTATCATTTAAAACACGTAGAATTGCCATTATACAATTAATTGAAGTGATTCTAAAAGTTAATTTGAATTTAAGTAGGAATTATTCGAAAAATTGTTTAAATAATTATACTGTAATTTTTTAAATTGTTCTATTCTAGCCATTCTCAATGCAGCAAAAATCATTTGTGCAAATCTAGGTGCATTTTCTTTAATATAAATTTCACGTATCAAATCAATTGATAAACATTGGAATAAAGCAATTGTACATTCCATAATACTCAATTTATATTCTTCAGGAATATCAGCAACTGAAAATGTAGATAATTAATAATAGAATTTATGAATAGAATATGAATAAACCTTCATGATTCGCACTATTATAAATCTCATTGATAAGAAATCCATAAATATTATAAAACAACGTCGATTTTTCTATTACAATTTTACCAAATAACGCTGTAAGTATATCAACAATTGTATGTCTCAGACGAATTGTTATCGTACAACTGTAAAAAAATCGAAATTTATATATTTTCAACACATAAATAAACGAATTTAAACGTACGTTGTTTGATTCTCTGCAACTTCTTTTAAAATTGGATAGAAAATTGATAAAATTTGTGGTTCAACAGTTCGTATAGCTGTTGGTGTTGAATTATCGATCAACATTTTCAAATTAGTTAATTCATCGGGATTTTTTGGATTTTTCATAAAATTTAAACAAATTATTTTGATTTCTCGTAAATTCAAAATCGTTTCCACATTCATTTTCTTCTATATAATAATTTTTATTCAAAACAAAAATCTAGTAATTTTAACATTATCAGTATTGCCAATATTTGGTTTGTTTGTATCGAAGTTAACCTGTAAATGGGTGAGTTAATGCATTATTTTTTTTTCTATTTTAATTATTCACATTAATAATAATTATGATTTGTAGATAAAATAATTAACGTTAAAAGACCTTTACTTACTTTATCAATTATTTTATTGCAGCGTAATTAGAATTTTTATTTATTAAAAATAAAGAGAGTCGTACAGTTGAAATTGCGACTAGAGTTGGTAGCGCATGCGTATGGTGAATGGGTTTGATTTTGGAAGCGGTAAATTTTAAAATCAAACTAATCGTCCATAATTATTACGTCAATTTTCCACTACAAATTACAAGTTTAATCATTAAACTTATAAAAGGAAATTGCATTAATTTATTGGTAAATTTACGTTGATTTATGAACGATGCAATTTCGAAAGACGTTAAACAGAAAAACGTTATTGGTTTTGCTGTGATTCTTCTGACGTCCAAGAAAGTTTATGTCGAATTAAAGTCCATAAGTTTATAGTGAATGAAATTATTATTGAGTTTAATGGAATATGCATTTTACCAAATTTTATTCCTATCTGTTAGATAATAACAACGATATTTGTTGTTGTTTTCTAGATATTTCGAATATGTTCCGTATCACGTTTTTTTTTGCGCCTAATTTTAGTTATAAGGCTTTATTTTAGGTACAAATCTCACTAGTTGGGTCCATACGTCATTAGGTTATCATAATGAAATTGTTGGGTATTTTTAGATAATTTTTTTCTATTCATTTGTAAGACTACCTCAATAGTATCAATGTATAGTATAGAGACATATTTGGTAGGGGTATACGTGACCAAGGGGGCATAGTACAAAATGCAAACATATAAGAGATCTGTGCACAGCTCATGACTGTTTATTAAATTAATGATCGTCCAACAATAACAACTCAATTATCTCTCAATTATATTAAGTGTTTTATATTAGAAGTGTATTTTCTTTCGAGTGTGGGTGTAGTGTATATGTGCGAGAGTGATAGATAACAAGATGCCAACTTGTACATCAGAAAGTTTATCCCGTGTATGGCCAAGTAATGAGAGTATCCATGCTGGTAGTATAAGTAGTAGTTCCGGTTTTCAAAGTCCTAGTTCGCCGAATTCATTCTCACCAATATCAACATCACCGGATAATACGTTAAGACGACGCCGTATACGTCGTACATCATCATTAGGAACTGTTATACAAGAACCATTCGTTATACGTTCAGATTGTCGTGATTCTAGATGTCAAAGTCCTGTTTTCAATCAAAAAACAGACGACGAACCATTTGCTGGATTAGCTGAAATAATTGGATGGTATCCATGTTTTCTATTACGCTTAATAAGAGCTGTAATATTATCGATTTTACCAAAAACATGGGGACAATTAATATTTGCATTACCAATGTTATGGATATCAATGTGGCTATGGTGTTTCAAACAATTAATCAGTTTACCATTTACAATATTTAAAATGTTTCTGGCATTAATTCTATCACCAAATACAGAGAATATACGTAAAAAACGTACAGTGCTAATTAGTGGTGGTAGTACGATTCAAGCATTACATTTAGCTAGAAATTTTTATTCAGCCGGTGCTAGAGTTGTTGTTTGTGAAATTGATGGTTTATTTGCTGTAGCTAGATTTTCAACAGCTGTAAGTAAATTTTATACAGTGCCAAAACCAACTAGTGACCAACAACAGAATTATGTACGCGCATTATGTGAAATTGTTGATCGTGAACAAGCTGTTTATTATATACCAGTTAGTTCGACAACATCAGCATATTATGATGCTGTAGCTAAACCACATCTGGAATTATTGGGATGTACATGTTTTTGTCCTGGAATTAAAGAAGTATGGGCATTAGATGATACTTTAGAAGTATTGAAACGTTGTCAAAAATATGGTATATCAACACCCAATTACCATGCTGTTACATCAAAAGACGATGTTAATCGATTATATGAAACTGGAGCTATACGTATGGGTCGTTATGTAATGTCAACAGCTGGACCAAGTGGTTTACGAGAACGTTCGAAAATTGTTTTGCCATTAGCAAGGAACGATTTGAAATTACCGAATGATATTAGCGAACAACGACCATGGGTCATTGTACAAGATGTCGAAGGTGATCATTTTTTAACTTGTACAACAGTTAAAGAATCTAATGTAATTGCTAATGTTACATGTCAAATGGATAAAAATGTTAATGGTCTTGTACCAGTAGAAAATAAAGAAATCAACCAATGGTTGACAAATTTCTTCACAAAATTACATTTATTACGACCAATAACTGGACATGTTAGTTTCCGTTTTGTTATACCAAAAGATGGTAATAATACGATTATACCATTAAGTAGTCGTGTTGGTGTTTCATTACCATATATATGTTATACAAATGTACATCCGCGATTATTATGGAAGCCATGTCGACATTTCAATCGGAAAAATTCCGGACCTATTGTCAATGAAAATGGTCGTTATATAATTTCGGAAACTGTTATATCGCGACATTCTTCAAATTTAGAAACTGTCACACGACTAATCGGTACTGTACTTGATAAAAGAGAAGCTTTATTTGCCTATTGGGATCCATTACCATATTGTGCTTATTATCATATGGTATTACCATTTAGGAATATGTTAGGTTTTATGCAAAGGCGACAAAATAGTTTCCCAAGACCTATGACAACACATGTACGTTGATTTTAAAATTTCAAAAAAAAAACACCAAATTTTTGCTCGCTCATTAGGAGAGAGAGTAGAGCCTGAGTATTCCCCCATCCCCCCGATAGTTTCTTTTGCTGAATTGTTATTTATTAATCGAATATATTGATTGGTATAGCAATACTTTGAAACACCGTTTTTTTTTTTAGAGTTATTTATATCGAATTATATAAATTGTTTTTAATTTTTTTTTTTTTGTATTGTAAAATTGCCAATGTACAAATTAATTTTATAAAATTTTAGAATAGATTGTTGTTTTTTTTTTCATCTTTTTGTTTACTCTATATCTTGATATGGGTAAGCAAAATGTTATAGTAACTCTTTAGTCGAGTAAACTCATAAGGGATTGTTATTTGTACAGAAAAATTACCATTGTATCAATGATTTATCAAATAATAAAAATGAGTTGGTTGAAATTGATTTGTTATTGAAAAAGTCCTGTTATTAGAAATGATCGCTCTCACAAATTTTATCAATATTACTAGAATTGTAGGTTATTATTATTATTATTATTATTATTATATAAAATAAAATCACAAAAATAAATATAAATAAATAAAATAATCTTTTTGTTCCATTGTCACGATATCACGCAATCAACTAGCGATATCTCGGAATGTCTTCAATTTAGAAAATTTCCCATATACATATATAGGTTTTCATTTATTTTAAAAAAAAAGAGTAAATATTAAGTAAAATCAGTCTAAATTTTTATGTTATTTTCATTTATTGCTAAAATTTAACCAAATTCTTCAATTGTCTTAAATCGAATTATTTATTTGTAAAAATCGTGTCCTTAATGATTAAAAATGTTTTTTGAATGATAACAAAAGACAACACAATAAAAAAATTATTGCATAAGGCCTATAGAAAGGTCGTATATTAATATCAACAACAATAAATATTTATAAATTGCAATTGGAAAATTTCTCTCACTTCTGTGGCTAGAATTTTTTTTCAACAATTGATTTATCAAAAAATATTGTACAAATCTTTTATTTATAGTCATCCCATTATGACGCAATGACTTTATTGGTAAAATATGTGTAGAAGTATTTTTGGTGGTTTTAAATAATTCTATTTTGCAATTTGCAAATTTTCTCCGAGTCGTAATCAAACTATGTATATATATATATAGAAAGTTGATATAATGTCAAATTTTTATAATCATCAATTAGAATTATTATAACGATTAATAGTCAAGTGATAATTAGATTAAGATTGGACTTTGTACTCTAAATTTCTTAGAATGTACAATTTTTCTAGTTACAACGACATAAATGACAGACAATGTGTCTGATAACAATACAAATAAATGAAAGTAAATCATTCTTTTCATTGTATTATTCCATAGAATTGATAAATAATTGGACAGAGAAAGAAGCATCAGTCTTTTTTAATACCCATTTGTTTTTGTTTTTTGAATATACCCAGTGTTGCGCGAGTCGCTTCCTTCGGCTATAACTCGTGGTCTATAGTAGAGCGAATCAAAAACA
>JAZBGX010001037.1:0-21928 GCA_037414775.1 Zonitis immaculata | reverse complement strand
TATATACAGGTGGATTGTAAAAAACGGCACAAGCCATAACTTCGTTATTTCTAGAGATATGGCAATACTACTTGCAACAAATTTGAACAGTTGATTATCATCTATTTGTTTGAGATAGATACTCAATCGATGCTACTTCCGATTTCACCGTAAGCGACATCAACTTTAGTTTTTTGAATAAGAGCTCAATAGTATTATATGCCTAAAACCAATAGTTATTGAGATATGTGTTAATTAATTATGAACAATATCTCTATATAATAAATTGAGTTTAGACGGTTGTTAGGTTGACATAAAAATAATACAGATTTACTGTTCTTTTTAAATTCGACTTTTATTTTATTCAATTAATCAATAATTATTGGTTTTAGATATATAACACCATAGAGCTTTTCTAAAGAGAATATAAGATATCCGAAAATAATAAAATATACAGGATGTTCCATTTAAAAAAAACCTAAAGTTGATTTCACGACTTCTTGAAAACCGGAAGTAGCATTGATTAAGTATCCATCCTAAGAGATAGTTAATAATCAAAAGTTCAACTTTGTTCAGAGAAATACTATCATATGTTTAGAAATAAAGTAGTTATGACTTGTTGTGTTTGTTATAATTTCAGAATCCATAATATATACAGGACTGTTTCATTACTAATGGGAAATATTTTAACTGGTGAATCCTGGGCTCAAAATAATAAGATTTTAGCAAAACTACCTGGGTAAAATATAATTTTTTTTAACTGAGTTACAGGTTGTTAAAATTGAAGAGCCACATAAAAAAGTACTGGAGTATCCAAAAATTGTACTCAAATTACAATTCCGCCAGTTGCGTAGAATTTGTGTGGGATCGACCATACAATTGCCCCAATCATACGCCATTGGTGATAGCTAGAGGAATTTATTTAACATAATGTTGTATGGTTCTAGAATGATGAATGATGAATGATTCTAGATTTAAAAATAGTGAGAGAAGTTTATGTAACATTGTTCCCGAATGTCCAAATCTATGTTTTTCTGAAGTTCTGAGCTTTTTTGGTATGGGAGCAATTGTCAAATTTGATGATAAAATATACTATGGTGCCTTGGTCAGATAGAGAATTGTAAAGAGCTTTTTTGTCTATTAACTATCTCAACTGCCATTAAGTTTTCAATAAAGATCACGAGAAAATATGTCAAGAAAACTCCCATGTTGTAAGTCGATAAAGTCAACCATTTTCGAGTAAAGTGCATCCAACAAAGCAAGCCCTGGAAGCGAGTATGTATAACAAATGAAACATTGTAAATTCTCAATTCTGACAAAACATTTCAATATTAGATACCCTAATCGAAATTAAAGTTCTAGTCAGGCTCTGCTAAAATCTACACATTATAGAACGTGAAAATACCTACTTATTTAGATCATATGTAGCCTGAAAATAAAAATGATGTTCTATCTAGGATCTAATAATGTTTGCTTTTTTCACTTTCAGCATATTTATTGGAATTTATCTAACCTCCCGTTAAAAACACTCGCACTGTATAATAGGGCTTAGCAAGATTCTATTTTAAAGTCTATTGAGATTTAGTATTTGAGGAAAATAAGGGAATAAAGACAAACCAGTTTCATTAATCTCTGTAATTATTACTCTCTACACAATGCTAATATTAAATTATTCTAGTTTCTTTATTTCTTTTGCTTTCTTTCGACAATTATAGGATAATCTGTCCAGCAGCCAGATTTGCGCAAACTAGAAATAAAAATTAACCATCAATACAAGATCTCAAAATCATCAAAAAATTACGATATCAATAGCGTGTATAGGTTGGGAATATGTGAATAAGTACACACTTTGAAACGCTATTAATACCCTAAATGCCTATTTTAGGTCATCAACAGCGCATGAGAAGATTTCAATTTTGTGGAATTGATGCGCTAAAAATGACCTAAGATGAGCTATTGATGCGCTAAATTTCGACTCGGGATATCATGATTTCATTTTCGTCAAATATACAGGTTGTCTCACCGGGAATGCCCTCGATCCAGTACGGCAAAACGACTGATATTAAAAATCTGAAAATTTGTGAGCATACCAATATCTGAGGGGCAAGGTCAGCTAAAATATTTCAAGATAGTGGCACTTCCGATTATACCGGAAACTGATACTTACTTGCTTGCCCTATATATTACTGCATTTTTGGATTTGTTGACAAATTTGAGCCCCACTTTGTTCGCAATGTATATTTGACGTAAATGAAATCATGATATCCCGAGTCGAAATTTAGCGCATCAATAGCTTATCTTAGGTCATTTTTAGCGCATCAATTTCACAAAATTGAAATCTTGTCATGCGCTGTTGATAACCTAAAATAGGAATTTGGGGTGTCAATAACGTTTGAAAGTGTGTACTTATTCGCATATTCCCAACCTATACACGCTATTGATATCCTAATTTTTTGATGATATTGAGATACTATTGAAACGCTATTGATATCCTATTTTTGATGATTTTTGAAATGTTTTATTTCTTTATTTAATTAAAATTTTAACAAAATACTTGTTAGAAAAATACTCCAATAAGAAAATTCTCAAATAGTTAAAATATATACACCGCGCTAAATTTCGACTCCGGATTATTATTATTCTTACTCAACATCTAATCGAAGTCAGTCGGCATTACGTAAACTCCGTTTTTCTCAATGATATAATTTATCCAAGAAATCTTCGAAATTTTATTAATTTCAAGATTTTGCTTTGGGAAACCCGATAACTCCATACTCTGATTGCTATGCACCCACAATACAAGGGTATACTTGTAATTTCTTTGATTTCCCTCGTTCCATTTCGTAATTAATAATAAAATATGAGAGAATGAATTGATGCGATAGATTAAACTAACTCGTGTCACTTCAATTTATATACAGGATGTCCCAGAAGTCGTGGATAATCCGAAAGGGGGTGATAGAGGTCATTGGCAATCGAAAAAGCCCTATATGTGGTTATCCGATTCTCGATGGCTCATGAGTTATTTCAAATTTCGTATTTTTACAAGAAATTGCATAATGCGTCTATTAAAGGTATGATCAAAACCTAACTGGGAAGATTTGTAGCCCATTTTTCCTGGTTATACTGCTAAAGGTTGTACCTTGCTATAAGAACCAATCCAGTAACATAAATCAGGAGGTCTGTATTGTAAAAAAAAACATTTTATTATCAGATTGTAACTTATGAAAAGTTTTTGGAATTTTAAAATGGCGCTTACAAAAAAGAAGCGTCTCACAAAAAGCTGTCCCGTATTTGTAAAAATTAGCGCACTTTATGAAGATTCTAACAAGACACAGTTGGTTTCTCTGATCGGTACAGATTTTGTTTTATCAGCTTCTTTTACAGCCGTCACGTTTTGTATTGATACTAAGGGAATCGTTCTGATACCAAATAAAAATAATTCACCTCAAATTTTAGATCTTCATCTCATGCCGTTTTCGAGTTGAATACCCCTTTTAGGTTTCTATTTTTTTTTCCGATAGTAAAAATTAAAATTGACAAATGGTGATTTCTTACAGATAGTTTGAATTAAAAGGCATCAGAAAGCATTTTTGTTGTGATTCTCAAATTCAAAATAAAAAAATACATAAAACTAAAATAATTTTTTTGAGAAAAAGCAATCACCAAATTTTGATAGGGAATGCGCCTGACTTTCCTCTATACTCAGGATTTTTTTTAAATTTTTCGATTCGTTGGAACAATGTGAAAAAAATAAAAACGCGACGGGGGCAGATCTGGCATGCTTAGCCGGCTATTATAACCTCTGGAATTTTAGTTTTGAATATTTGTAAGTGCATGTTCTCTTATAATTTTTGGTGTTGTTATTAATATTAGTTGAAATCAGGAATAATATTTTATTAATATTTAACCGACAGTGATAGGATGTAGTGAAAATAAAATACAATCATATATGAAATACTTATTGATCTTGAATGTAACCCTATTGGGGTTGAATAATATCTAACGTGAAACTAATTTGTTTTCGATTTTCATATGATATTGTCAGTTCTTTTTGGTATTCATAAAAGAAATAATATATAAATCGATAGGTTCAATATGTGGCCTAGATTCTATTTTTCAAAAAATCCACGTATTTTCTTATAAATCAATCGACAGCCAACGAAACGAAGTAAACTTCTTATTTCATCTAATTTTATTCATTTCAAGATGCCACATATTGACAATATTGAAATTGATATAAATTATTAAACGATTCCAATTTCATATCACATTATCATTAAAAATAAAATAAAACAATTTAAGATTTATAATTTATTGTATCATCTTACCTGCGTAGCTGAGGCAGAATTAACTGGCTTGTATGTTTACAAGCTTCAACACAACTTCGTCGTAATTTTCTAATTTTTTCTCTTAATTCTGGACAATCCCTCGTCTGTCCAATGTGAATTAATAAATCTCTGAATAAAGCTACTTGGCCATTTATATCAACGATCAACTGTAAATTGACAAAACAATAATAACAACAAAATCTTGTAATAATTATTTTGTTATTAATAGAAATTCAAATTAACAATAACAACAAATTTCTGACTATAACAGTTGTTCTAATGTAAACAGGACAAGGGCACATAGATAATAATAATAATAATGATAATAATAATAATAATAATGTGATTGACAATAAATCTAATGATTATTATTTGGATAAAATATAAGAATTATATATGTAAAATCGCAGATAGTGGGAAAGTGGAAAAAAAACTTGCATATCATTTGTAAATAATTAAATATTATAAGCATGCTATAATTCACAAAAAAAAAGTTAAAATCGCGTGCTGTTAATTTTTTCATATTATTATTATATTGTGCTCAATTTCTAGGTATAAGTGAAATTGAAAATATTTAAAAATCAACAAATATAACTAAGAAAAACTTATCACAAAATAAAAATAAAATATTTATTATAAAAGTTACATTCGATTCAATAATATTATCTTCTATTAAAATATTGATATATCTGGCAATTTTTTAAAGTTAATTTTCAATTTTAAATTGATCGATAGTAACTTTAAACAAAATTATCCGAGCATGTAATGGATGAATCAAAAAATTTTATTGATCTATATTGAATTTTCTAACAAAAAGACAACAATTTTTATTAACTAAAAGTTTAATAACAGAATTCTTGATAAACTTCAGTGAAATAGAACTATTTTATTTAAAAAAAAGCAGTTATTGTTCAGTAATCTTTGGATTGCCATATGGTGGATGTGTGCGGTTGAATTTGGAAATTTACCATGCATATAATTTTCCTATTCTATGTGTACGTGTTAAGAGAAGAAAGATATATAAAACACACACACACACACACACACACCATACTGAGATTGTTGTCAAGTTCATGATGATAGTGATGATAGTGATGATGATAATGAGTCATGCTGATTTTTCAGTTATATAATATGTTCATAGATTCATATATATTATATATAATAATAATATCCTATCAAGTTATGTCACAGTTTATGTTAAACCACATGATAATTAGTATTTTGGGGTTGTATATAACTAAATCGAGAATTACGTCTAGCGTCACGTCCCATACACCTTATCAGACTGAACGCTGTGTTGTAGTAGTAAAGTCATTTTGTCGCGCATTTGAAAACTTGAGCTTTAAACATAGAACGCCACCATTGCCCAGTAACTAACAAATCACGAAAACTAATTAATTTCTTTAATAAAACAACAAAAATAATTAAAATTATCTTAAGTATGTATTATTTTCACCTAACGTTAAGAAATTGAAAATCCTAATCTTATCAACATTTTAATATTTTATTAGGAATCTCTCTATTATAGACCAAATATTTTTATTCTCATTCAAAACAAAATAATATTGGGAAAAAAAAAATAATTGAGACTTGTGAGTTAATAATAGTATGATGAAATAAATACGCGAGGATCTATCAAATTACCATAGTTTATTTTATAAATAAAATAGACACTTAGGATTTTGTTTCTCCAAAATTAAAAGTACTTTGTTAATCAACGAATAGAATTGGGCTGTTTTTTTTTTTTTTATTAATCCCAAATTTCAGTTGAAGCCAATCTCCTCGTTATCATAGCCGAACTTTATTGTGATCCAGCAAAATATTTTATGTATATAAGGAAATCTACAAAAATATCCCTTTCTTTATTTAGACCGAAATTTAAAAGGTTTCTATCTAGAAAATTTTAATATACTCTTCAAAGCTTTACAAAACGTTTGTTCTTAATTCGCTCGTATTTTTTCTCTTCTCTCCAAATATAATTAAAATTGGAGGAAATTTCTAGAACAACATAACGTTTTTGTTTTCTTTCATTTTTCTTTCATTCCCAATTCGGAAAATGTTATTATTCTCTTTGTTATCAAATTCCACCTGCAGTATCTGCACGTTCAATTATTTAATTGAACAATTACATAATTCCGCAATCAGTTAATAAAATTTATATTGTTTATATATTTATTTTCCATAAATATTGGAACAATTCTTTATTATTCAATCATTTGAATTATTGATATTGTGACCTTTAGTATAACATTCGAAATGTAAAGGTATATAACGAGTAAAATAAATTGTTTCCGGCTCATTAATTAGAAGCGATATACATAAGTTGATGTATTATTGTTCAAACAAGTTGCTGCAAATATGCGTGACCTGAAGCAACTAGTTGTTAATTGATTGGTTTTCTTTTAATGATAATTTGCTAATTTGAAGTTCATTTATAATTTTTTAATTATTTGGTATGATAAACTTGAAGTTTGAACGAAGCTTTTATTGAAAGTTATACTTTTTTCCGTTCAAGTTTTCATTGGAATTTACTAAGTTCACGCATAATTGAGAATTTTCCTTGAAGCGAATATTTTTTGATATCTAGAACAATCAATACCATATTATATTGAAAAATATTGTTTAATAAACAAAGAAATGTTAATCAATTGGAAAATTTTAGTTGGAATTCTGCGGTTTTTAACAAATTTAAAGAATCTCTTATGTAAAAGCTACAAACGTTGTGTGAAAATTAACGATAAACTAGATTGTTTACTAACTGGCCCATTGAAAATGTTAAATCCACAACATTACCATATATAACACGCACTGGAACCAAACAACTTAATGGTTGTACCAAATTCCGTCTCACATTATATTCCGAAAATAAAAAAAATATGGAATTTATAAAGAAAATCCAACTTCATTATAGTTGGAAAACTTTAGGAGAAGTACATCGATCAGTATAGATGTCGAATACATCCACCAACATAATATTTAAAATTATTCGTGAAAATGTTGGGAGCTTTATAGTATAGCTAGATTGTTAATAAAACGACCGAATCCGTTATGAATGTTATAATTCACTTTTTCTGCACGCCAACAATTTAACTAAAATCAATGATGGAAACCGAGTTCCACTTACATTTGTTCAGTGAGCTTTTAAAATTTGTAAAATTACTGAACTGTACCGTTTCACTTAATAATCCTTGAATAAATTTTAAAATGCGACTTAATTATCTGATATATTGACCAAATAAATACTGTTTCGCTTATTCGAATGAAAGTTAATTTTGATCAATTTTATAATAATTATCAGGCTGTTCAGAAATTGTGAGAAAGACACCAAGTTGTACCGAATTATAAAATATCGTTGATAAAAAAACAATAGGTCAAATAGGTCATAGGTCCTCTTATTTCGAATCGATAATATCAACCATATATATTCAAAGTTTGGTGAAAGTTGAAAAATCCTATTATTATTACTTAATAAGATTTAATGAAATTCTGTAATTTTCATAAGGCCTTATCCAAACAACATCTGATTCTATTAAATCATAACTCATAACTCATAACATAACAAACTTATTTTAATATGAAAATATTTACAATTAAAAAAAGTTTTAAGCAGTTATGCAGTATACAATAGAGCTTTAGGATTAACTTGTATTGATGAAATTTGGTACAAGCTATTATTCTAAATAAGTGTGTACAAACTTTGAAGAAAAACGCTTTATTGTTTCAAGGTAAAATTTATTTGGAATTATTGTAAAAAATATAAAGTTCAAACCTATATGAATTTTTGTTAGTTTTTACATAAAGTTTTCCAAAGCTTCAACTTTATAGTCACAATTTCTGGACATACTATATAATGGACAGTTTGTAATGCATGTTTCATAATCCATTACTTGTAGGCTGATTGTTAGTATGAATAGGCTGCTTATGAGCTTTATGTGGAAGATCCATCATTAATTCATAAAAAATACGGCAAAGCTTGGCATTATTCAGATATTTCCTCTTGAAGATCTTTTACTTTTATAATAAATAATATTTCATTTATTCCCGTTATCTATTTTATATTACTAAAAATTTTACTATGATCGATTATTTGATATTTATCCATAAGTGTATAAAAACATAAACAATAAACTACCCAGAATACTGGAGGCATTACATATGTATATAATAGTCCGAGATCCCACCATATGATTACTGCACTCATCTGTTTTTTTTTCAA
Source organism: Zonitis immaculata (assembly GCA_037414775.1). NCBI lineage: Eukaryota > Metazoa > Arthropoda > Insecta > Coleoptera > Meloidae > Zonitis > Zonitis immaculata. Next base: position 13,399 of record JAZBGX010001037.1, on the reverse strand, counting down.
TCTACGAATTTTATAGTTCATTATTAATAGAGTAACACGATTTCGCCTGGCCGCAAGTACCCTTAATTAAATATTCACAAAAAAAATTGAGAGTGAAAGAGGGCTAGCGCAGTATACCGTCTATCAGACAAGAATGCAAAATGCCAGTTATAATACATCCATCGGAGGAGCTTTCACTATCATCACTAGAAGTGCAAGTCGAAGCTCCGATGAATGTATTGTAGCTCTACCACTATACATCCTTTTCTGATAGACGGTGTGGTACGATACTCCTCTTTTACTATCAAAAATATTTAATTAAGCGTACTTGCGGCCAAATTTTGATAGGCAACCCGGCGAAATCGTGTTACCCTATTGATAATATACTATAAAATTCGCCGTTTGACGATGATAAATATTGCGTCCGTTTTTTCCTAAATTATAAATAGTCGTCGAATATTGAAATAAAAATCAACCTGCATATATTCTAAGACAAAAAAAAGTAATTATAATATAGTGTCGCTTTATTATTATATAATATAGATGAAGAATTTATTAATTAAAGAATTTATTAATTAATGAAACAATCTATTTGTAATGGAGCCGCTGCTTTCATAAGAGCAATCTCTTAGTAGTTTCTCTGTATTCTATACCTGGAAGAGTGAATGTTATTTTATAGTAAAACAAGCCTGTTATTGGTAGATGTACAATGAAATAATTAAGTTTGAAATCAATTTTTAAATAGACATGCGAGCTTTATTCTATAATAGAACCTTCTCACTATTGTCTAACAACAATTATTGTAATTAAGCCTTTGTATTTAGTCTATAGTTAGTTATACGTGAATAGAGTAGGGGAGAACGGGGGAACTAGAGCCATAAAACTCTAATAACTTTTTACAATGATCACTCTTTAATATAGCTTTCTCTTTTTATTATAGAATAACTAATCAGGTTAATCCATATTAACATATAAACCAAACAAAGATAATTATAAGATAATAATCCCATTGCCCAAGAGTACGAGGTAATGAGATCCGCCTGGCCAATGTTAACAAGAATAAGAATATGCAATAAAATATTAAAAAATATTGGTCATATGAATTAAGTGATCAGCCAGAATTCGTTCTTGGAGAAGATTTGTTCGTTCTGATTGGCAGTATGTTGTTTGCAAAGTATAGACGATTCACATTTCAGAGGACATGGGCTAAGTTAACTGTTGGTATCCCGCATACACTGCAGTAGCTCCGCCCATGCCCTCTCAAATTTGAATCTTCAATACTATATGAGATTTTCACCTCTTTGGGTGCCTTATGCAGAGAAATGCCATAATTATTGACTCTATTGATAGCACGATGTAGTACATCCAGACTCCACTAACACTTTTTCGTAATTCTATCCCGTTTTTGAGGCATTTGGATCAAATTAATAAAAAATTATGAAGTGAAGTAATGAGAACCAGTCGACTCCCATTACCCCAAATACTTAATTTTAAAAATTTTAGCTCCCAAAATACAGTTGATTATTTATATAAATCAACCTTTGTATTCAATTTTCTAATGATGAAATTACATGTTAAAAGAGGTAGCACTCATAATAAAATAATTTTGATAGTCACAATTTGTCTTTGAATTTTGTAATAAATTAGATCGATAGCGCCAAAAACCGATTTAGAGCCTACTGGTACACCAAAAGTTAACTAACAATAAGTAGCAATGCGACCAATCACACGTACTCCTCCTACGTCCTTATATTCTACATCAAAACAAAACAGGATCTACCTTGCTTAGATAGACGTAAACTAAGTGGCGCGTTATACCGTAGGCAAATTAGGGAATTACCTAGGGCCCCGACTTGAAGGGGGCCCCCGAACTGATAGGGGCACTTATTATTTTTATATATAAAGGGTATAGCCAGATAAATATAGGCCATCTGCCCCTGATAGTAAGTCCTATCGATGCCTACATTATCTTTTAGAGGAACCTATAAGAAATTTATAAGTATACTTATTTTGGTATTAAAATAAGTAGTTGGTGAGATATAAAAAAAAAATTGAAAAAATCATGACACATTAAAGAAAAAGAAATTTCTCGAAAATTGGTTAACGCAGAAAAAAATCCGAAAAGCGTGTAATAGTGGACTTTCTGGGGAATATCATCCACCTTTTTTTCATATCAAGCTCTTCAATTATTAATAATAATAATAAATAATAGACTTTCTAAATCTTTTTTATAGTGTTCCTATTAAGTGACCATCTCCAAAAGAATTGAAAAAATGTGTCATAGTATCCTCTGTATACCTATGAATCCATATTTTAAATCCAAGTGGTAATTCATAGTGAAAATATTATTTTCATATAGTCACCTAAGGTATACAGACTGTTCGTTTTTCGAGCTTAACCATGGGGATCTCGCTTTTTATAAGAGATACGACTCCAATTTAATTGGAGCAAAGAACAAACTCTAAAGACAACAACAAAAATTAAGAACAAAAGAGCGAATTAGCGAATGAAACCAAAACAGAAACATATCTATCAATTAGAAAAGTTAAATTGTAATTTTTGTACATATTATCACACATATTTAAATATAGGTATACTGTTGAAAGTTCCAATGGAAGTCCATTCCTTTGTCTCCGTCTTAAATTGTTACATTGTTACGTCATAAAAAAAGCCCCAAAATCTATTTTGCCAAAGGCCTCCAAAGTTCTAAACGCGCCCTGCGTATACTAGAGTGGTTCTCATTATCCCGTAACTCCGATTGCACCGTGTTCCCCAAAATGTATGATTTCAATTAATATTCTGACATAGTCGTGAAGAAATTAGAAGATCGAATCGTAACTTTTTCTTTATTTATCTTACGATTGAATAACAAATTGGGAAATTGAACATAATTTAGAAACAATTAACTTAATTGGAAAATGGTATATATTGTGTGTGTTTGACATGAGACGCACGCCGTCAGCCACCAAACAGGACCATTTTTTTTTTTCATCTCATTGTTATATAGATATATAGTCGTCGTCTATTTTCGAAATAATTGATTGTTTACCTTAACGGGATCGTATGAAGTAACATAAAAGGAGGTACGTCGGCCTATTAATGAGCGGCAACCGATAGAGCTACTTCGTCGACCGGCCATCCTCACAGGGAGCCAGCCCTCCTGGCTGGTCGAGCCATGCACTTGTACGACGGCGGCTTCAACGGCCGACGCCCACCTCACGACTGAATTGAATTGGTGGCGGCGCGCAAGCCCACCATCGATTATATCATCAACACGTGCTACTAGTCTTCAATTAATATTGCTGGAAGTGTATGTGCATATTGCAAAACCCTTGCGCATCAACATTTCCTATTTATTACATATATCAAAATCACAACCATTTGAATAAAACACATAATATATAGATAATTATGTTAGATACTTTGATTAAATCAAAATTAAATCAATAATCGACAAATCTTATCAAGATTGCATACAATTCAACGATCACAGAACCATTATTTCTACTGCCATCTTTTTTCAACAAATCCTATATATTAAAATGTTTTGACAAGTCCTTGAACAAGCTCTCCACTCATAATCTGCTGCTCCATGAATCCTCATTTTGCTACTTTCATCAACAACAATAAACAACCAATTTAACAATAAGACTTCCAAAATCAAATAATTTGATCTTACAATTAGTTATCGCATTTTCAGAAATGACAGTAGAAAAACAACAACAAATTATTATGTGATAAATAAAAATATGTATATGTAACCACCATTTTTACCTAAATAACTTTTTCATTTTTTCTTTATTTTTTAATAATTTATTATTGTTCGGTTCAACTCTACATCTTCTCCTTACTTGAATTTTGAAATCATCAATAATTCAAAAATGGTAATAAATATTTAATGGCACATGTTTTAAATATTTGATGATTTGCTAATGTATTTGACTGGTTCCAACTGACCATGGTAATAAACTGATAAAATTGTGATTATTTGCAAACTGACGGCTGTTGATGAATAGGTACTTACAACATAAAAATCAATTCCTTCTAATTTAGTTGATTTGTTATTCATAATTCTAAAACAAAAAACAAAAACTTATAAACAACATTTTTATATTTTATACAGAATGTAGTGAATATGATTGTCTAAATCTGTACTTTAAATAATTGATATAATAATGAATCCAGAATAGTCCGCTAATAAACAGAATCAAATAGTAATCATTTATTACTACAGTTACAGCCTCTATGTTATTCTGAATGTGAAACCTGTGGAATAGCTTTCCATATTAAATCTTGCCCCTTATCCTGAACTAAAGCACTGCTGATAATTGTTTCATATTTGACCTCATACATAATGAAAAACCATGAAAATTAACAGTCGACCTGATAATTTCAGCTTGAAAACAAAATGAATATTTAAAAAAAAAATAGCCTGATTTGTTCCTTCTCAAGCACATTAATAATACCATAGACCCTTAATAAAATTGAGAATTTTATGAAAGGGATTGAAGGGAGGATCAATATACAAATTAATGAATTTAGTTTTAAAAATTGCTTCATTCAAATTCACACAAAACATTGTATAAAATATTAATTATAACTTAAATACAACTAAAATTTAACGTTAATTAAATAGCATTTTATCTAAATATGAGTTACTAGAAAAATTTATATAAAAATAATTGATAACAAAACCGCTTTGATTATCGCAAATTTGAATAGTACAAAATATAAAAGAAGTTAGGTAAAAAAAATTATTGTTGTATCTCCATCACTAACCTAATATTTTATTTGTTTGTTCTTGATTAGTCTTTATATTTATTTGAGAAGAAAAACAAAATTAAACCCAATATTGATTTCTACGGAGCATTATATTTTTTGTTGGACATGCTGGATCTGATGCATCACAGCTACTCCAATCATCTGGATGTTCATCAACACCATATGGATAACATGCATGTGATTCTAAATCATTACGTCCCAATGGTGTTACTTTACATTGTGGTAATGCTGTTGGTAATGGTGATGTATAACCATCTATATGTTGTTTTAATTGTGGAGATGATGTTAATAAACGATCAGGTGGACGTGGCAATGGTATCGGTTGCAAGCATTGTTCTTCTTTATTTAATTCATCACGTTCAAGTGAACGACATTTGATTATAATTATAACCGCAATACCCAAAATAATAACACCAACAACCATACTTACTAAAATTATAAATTATAATATAATTAGAAATTCATTTGTTTTTGAATAGGACTTACCGATTAGGAAATAATCGCGTGTCATATTAGGACTGGCATAGTGTAGTCCTCCTTCATGTCCAGCTGGATCGCTAGGTCCAGCTAATGTTGAATAAATATCATTCGTCAATGATGAACGATAATTAATAGGTAAGCAGCCTAAAGCTGGCTGAAATATACTAGCAGCTAAAAGGAACGATAATCGATCCTCAATACCACCCCAAGGTAGTTCGATATCTTTAACAACTAAATAAATTAAACCACTTTGAATTTCTTCATGCGTAAATGACATCACAACCGTATTTAAAACATTACGTTCCTCACCCGAACTTCGAATAACTTTTCTAACTTGACTATATTGCGGTAAACCAATTATTGTATATCGTGGATTACTATTTGTTAATTTTGCTAAAGGTGTAGCATCCAAAACTTGTAAAGTAATTTTATTATAATCACCAGTTAAAACAGTTAAATTTTTAATTTGCATCAATGGTTGAACTTTAATAATAACATCGACTTCATTTCCTGTTGATGTATTTCCGGATATTATTTCACCCACTATTTTAAAACTGTCATTAGCTGTTGTCATATCAGTTTGAAGATACATAACATTATCGTTTTCTAAATCAACCTGTGTAAATTTAGTTGATGGTATATCTTTTACATATAGAACACCATGTTTTGGTTCACGTTTAATCATATACCTAATTTTAAATTTATCAGCGTTTGTTTTAATGAAAAATTGTTTATCTGATAAAAATACAACATCTGAACCTTGTTGTAAATAAATCGGTAGACCCGAATTTATTGTCAAATTAATTGGTAATACGATTATATTGAATACGAAAAATTGAGGACGAAATTTCTCATCCCAAACACGAAAATGAAATGAATCTGTTAAAACAGAACTGTTATGGATATATACGATTAATCTATTATCAATATCCGCTTGTGTAAAATACATTATTGGTATACGATTTGGTAACAATGTCAAATAACCTTGTTTTGGTGATGATATAACAATATACTTTATTCCTAATGGTGGTGTATCAGCATCTTCTGTTGCTAATTCATTTCTTGTTATTGTAAAATTTTCACCTTGTACAACAGTTAAACTTGGTGCTGGCGTTACTAAATTAAATGGTTGATCATTTATCGAATTTATCGTAACTGGTACAGTTATGTTACATAAAGTAACATAACCTGGTATTAAATATAACGAAAAATGTATATTATCGCCTAATGAATCTGAATGATCATGTTGATAATATACTTGTCCAGATTCTAATTGTTGTTGTGTGAATGTTGTTATATTTCGATTATTTTGCAAAAATATTTTACCATGTTGTGGTATATCAGCTGATGCATGAATTACCGGTGAATGTAGACCAGCTAAATTTTCTAAAAATGTTATAACACCAGATATATTCAATGGTATATTCGTATCACCACCTTCATCTACACTAATTTTCGGTATATTCACATAAGCATCTAAACCACCAGAAGACACCGAAATATCAATTTTCAATACCTAAAATCACAAAAAAAAAAAACGAAAAAAAATATATTCATAAAACATATGTATAAACTTTACTTGATTATATAATTCCGGTGCTAATCGAGCTTTTACATTAAAAACAAATGAATCATTTGCATATAAATCGGAAAACTGATGTGTATGCTCATAAAAAACGCGGCTATTATTTAAATCATTTTGTGTAAATTTTGATACAAGTTTAAATACACCATTAGATTCAGATTCCATCATTAATCGACCTAAAGTTGGTGGTATAATAACTTCATAATAAATAATACGTGATTGATCCGATATTATCGACAATAAATGGGATGATGTTAAATATTTACGTTGCATCGGAAATATATGAAGTGATTTACTATAAAGTTTCAATTGAACTGGTTTGGTTTTTATATGAAATGTATAACCTTTTGTTGTATGTATACCATCGCTTATATTAAATATAAATTTAGCTTCAGTTCCATCTGAAATAGATCGAAAGTTTAATTAATAACTCAATTATTCAATTATAACTGAAAAATACTTTGGTGTTGGAACACTATCATTTCCTTATCAATAAGTTCTTGAGTAAAATTAATGATAGGTTTTTTTAAATCTGTTTTCAGCGATACAGCGCCCCACCAACAATTCAATACATTATACTTTAAAATATCTCCAGGTTTATCTTCATCAATTGCCGCTAAAATTACAACGATAAAAAACCAAAACAAATAAATGTATTCCATTTATTTAGCTTAAATAAAAATTTACCAAGCATAAAATTTGTGATTGTTTCAACACCACCTTCCCACATTATCAAGCCAGTATTATTAATTAATTTCGGTTTTTGATCATTTATTGGCAATATTTTAATTGTTAAAGTAATTGATTGACTACGTTTTTGATTTGACATAGCAAAAATTTTGATTTCATCATGTAAATTTTCACTACCATCATGATGATAACTGACAACATTAGCTGATAATTCTTTATGAGAGAAACTATTTAATTTTGTACAATGTTTATGAACTTGAACACAACCATGTTTTGGTTGTTGAACAATTGTATATTCTTTAATTTTATTTTTATAAAATTCGGTTAACACAAATAAATGTGTTAATGTTATTGTTGCATATTCACCTTCATTCACATTAAGAATATTACTACCTAAACTAATGTGCTCTGGTATAATTTCGATACGAAATATGAAATTATTATGCCAAATTTTTCCATTTGTTATATTAAATATTATTGTATCGTTAGTTTGATTTGCAACTGATTGTATATACAAGACACGATTTTCGTTAATTAAATCTTGAGTAAAATGTAAAACATTAATTGGTTCATAATCTGGATTTTTTGAATCCGACAATACACTTATATAGCCATTATCTGGTGGTTGATTCAAATAGAAAATTATAGACGAAGAGGGTACATTTTGTTGAGAAACCTGAAACATTATTTTTTTTGGTTGAATATTTCAATAACGATTCCATAATTAATTAAATCAAGTAACAGTACTTCTAAAATATTTTTGGTAATAACAGCACTTGTTGATTCTTCAACTAATAATCTATTTGCTCGTTTTATTTGAAATGGTTGCCAATAACTGGATGGTAATAGCCATACACCTAATTGGGCAACACTAACAGCATCCCTGCATCTAACTCTAATGCCAATTTCATCAGCATTAGCTGTTGATATTTCATTCAAATAACTAATAAGGCCAGAATTAATATCTTCTTGTGTAAAATTCTTTATAACCTAAAAGAAAAAAAAAACTACTATTATCATAATTTTGAGTAATAAATAAATTTACTTTTAATGTTTTAGTTGAAACAACTTTACCAAATGTTGGATAATTGATAACTTCGTAAATAACATCAAGATCAGATGCAAATACATTCGTAGAATGTGTTAAATGTTGATGATTAATAATAGCACTATTACCTTGTTGGACAATTAATTTTGTTTTTGTGAATATATGAATAAATGGTGCTGATGCTTGAATTTCTAATACACCATTGACATGAAATTGTCCATCAGTTATCCATAATCTAATTTTAGCATATTCTGGTCCTTTATGTTTAAATAATATACGTTTATTATCTAAATCATCTTGTGTAAATTCGGTTGTTTTAATTGCTTGATTTTCAATAAAATAAAAATTACCATTCGATAATTCACGACATGTATAAACAATTTCCGATGGTTTCGTATTTAAATCAATATCAATATATTTCAAATCATTACCAGTTAATAAGCGTTCACCACCAACAACAACATGGAATATCCTATCAACTGCCCTTATAGGGCTATTATCATTCTTCAAAATGATTTCGATGAAAAAATCACCAACAAATTCGAAAGTCTCATCATTATTTGATAATGCTACAAATCGAAATTGCTCAGTTTCAGTTTCTGAACCATCATGTTTATAAATAACTCGATTCGATTTTAATTCATTCAATGTGAAGAAATTGGTATTATTTCTTAAATTATCGTATAATTTGACTTGTAATATCCCATTTCTAGGTTTCATTGTTATATTAAATAATAAATCATCAATTATACTTGTCTTAATGTTCAAATAACTTGTATTTATAACAGCCGAATCACCTTCATCGACTTTTAACGATAATGAAATGAAATCAACTTTTGCACGATCATTGTTTGTCGGATAATAAATTATATTGAAATTTGAAGTGATGTTATTGCAACCTGGTGAAAGAACAACAAATGAAAATGAATCATTAATAAATGAATACGGTTTTTGATAGAATTTGAATTTAATATTTCTTGAAATTATATCTTCTTGACTAAACAAATCGCAAGATTTCAATCGATATTTCGATATTGCTGAAAATAAATGACCATAACTTGGTGTATTTGTTAAGACATAATGTATTGATGTTGTCAATGTTTTGATTGGTTGTGTTTGAAATGATAAAAATTTTGTTGATAAAGCTGTCTCCCAGGTACCATTCAATATGATTGGATTTATATTGATATTGTAAAGTGAACATCTGACAAATGTTATTCGAAATGTATACAATCCTGATTTGTCAACTTTCAGTTTAAACTGCAAAAACGAAAGATGCAATCAAATTAAGAAAAATAAAACAACAAAATAATATATCGTTCCAAAATAAAAATTCGACAACATTTTTATAGAACGATTTGTATCAATTTCGATTAAAGAACAGCTATTTCACAATATTTATGAGCATTTTAAAGAGCCAATTTTGAATAAAGTTAAATTATAATCAAACTGTTTAAATCTTTAATCGGAATTTTTGGTATTATTTCAATCGATATATTTACTTGAAATTCATCAAAGTTCGGTGTCGACGTACTATGTCGATATCGTATACGATGTTGTTTAATATCAGTATTGGTGAATACCTCTGTTGTTTCCCATAAATTAACATTTTTCTCAATTTCAATAACACCATAACTTGGTTTTTTAACAATAAAAAATTGTATTTTATATTCAACATTGATATTTGATGTGAAACTTAAATTAAATGGTGTTATTATAGCCCAATTTTGATGTAACACATTTAAACCAGTATTATTTTCTAAACGCCAATATTGTGGTGATATTGACACACGTAATTTTGCTATTGGACTTGTTTCAATACCATCTGAGACTTGTAACGATATGTATGAATCATTTACATTATTATTATTATTATTATTATCTTGTATAAATACTACTTTATTATGATTTAAATCGTTTTGTGTAAATGACGTTATATGAATACCCTCATTGTTATTATTTTCAAAATAGCCGGCTTTCGATTCTAAAATATTATAAACGATCTGATCTGAAGAGCTATCAGGATCTTTTACTCTTAACAGATCGCTTTCTATTGTTTTTCTTGTTCCCTAAAAAAAAAATACATCAATATTATAATTAATTTCTACAGCAACGTTTACATTGTTTTTAATAATAATTTTAAACTTTGTTAATCAATACTTACTTGGTATTTTAACAAAAAACATTTCTAGACATGCCATAATTAGAGCACATTCATCTTAAACAAAAAAAAATGAATTCAATTAAACTATAAATAAGAAAAATTTAGCCATTCTCATTAGCAGTTATTAATAATTAGGATTATTCTTGCAAATTACACAACGAATTTTATTTGAACTCATGCGAAATAGGAGAGAATATTTTTATATAGTTGTAAATTATCATTTGATTGACCAATAAAATTTATCAACCGTGTATGCAAAATCTACTATACCGATTCAAATTGACTATATTACTCTATCGTTTTGAATCTTGTTTAACTACAGTTCTACATTCCGGCTAAAATAAACAAATCGGAACCAGAACTAAAAATATTTGGAATAATAAAAATGTACTCTAAAATATTTGTCCATATTAGGAGCCACTCGATTTAAAAACAAACAAAATATTCTCCATAAATTGGCTAGACGTTAGTAATAAATCATTCCGAAACAGAATCAAGCTATAAGTAATTGAAAATTTACCTGTACAATTCTTAAAACAGTTGTATCTGAAATACTAAGTTGCGGTGGATCATTAACTGGCATTATACTAATCGATAATGTAAATCGAAATCTACCCTGTAAATATGCTGGTAATATAAAATTAGCCACTGGAGAAAAATCAACATCTAATATAATTATATCTTGATGATATTCAGTACCATCATGTATATAATGGACTTTATCTCTGGCAATATCTAATAATGAAAACGAATTCTTCTCATGTGGCCATACATCTATTGTTATACTGCCATGTGATGGTCCTTCAATAATATAAAACTTAATTCCAGAATCTTTGATACCATATTTTTTATAATCCAATATCATATGTAGATTATTTGTTGTGATTATAGCATTTTGTCCTTCTAAAACTTTTAATGGCTCCACCGACAATAATTCTAATTCAGTTGCTAGACTATTTTTCGAAAATACTTTATAACCTTCTGTATAATTCAACTTAATACAAAATTCATCTTTACATTGACATTGAAACGAATTTAATCCTTGTTGAATACATATACCTTCATCTTTACATGGACTCTGTAAACATGGATATTGCCACACACAACCCGGTAATAGACCTTCACTAACATGAATATCAGGAAAACCTTTCAATTTATTATTTATCAATAAATTTCTCAGACAACCTTTAAAACTGACATCACAATATTTACAACCTTTCGATATAGCACGTGAACGTTTACTTATTTCTAAACCACCAAAATAATATGATTCGCTTAACTGAAATAAATGTCCATGAATATTCTTTTCACTTTTCTTATGTTCATCAACAGTAATTTCAACTAAAATTGATGTCATATGAATGAAAACTTTATGCCAACGTCCATCTGATATACGTTCATCATTAATGAATTCGAAATATTTGGCACCAGTTTTTATAATAATATGTATATTAGTTTTCCATATTTCAATTAGAAAATAATCGAATTTTGCACCATGACCACTATTAAAATATAAAATTCCTTGCGATATTATTGTTTTAACATCGAATTGTAATTTAAATTCTTTTATATGTTGCTGTTGTTGTTGCAATAGAATATAAGCATCATCTTCAACAAAACTAATCGGTTGATCTAATGATGCATCAAATTCAGCTGCACAATTCCATGTGATTCTTTGAACAATTGATTGTAACTGTCGGTGACGAGCATGCTCTAATACAGCAATTCCATTATAATTTAACTAAAATTTGAAATTAATTTCAAAACTGGATCAATTGGTAATAAGATGAAATAATACTTCAGATAGACATCCACGAAAATTATCGATATGACCGAAGAAAATTTCCGAAAAATTACCATGGCCCCCAACAAATAAACCATAATGGATATTAAGCTCAAAAAATCGTCCAGGTAGACGTTTTCTACAATTTAAATTACAATTAAATCGAATTAATTATAATAAATATGAAATTATAATAAATATACAATCAACTATATAATTATTATTAATATTAACTTACTGTACTTTATGTGTATTATCGATGATCATCGATAAATTTGCTTCGTGTCGTATTATTAAAATTTCATGCCATTTTAAATCGTTTAGTTTCAAATTATATGGTGAAAGAAGTTCTGATTCACCAGCACCTAAATTTATATTAATTTTAATTCGACTATTTTCCAATTGTACAATACAATAATCTGTTGTTCCAGCTACTAATAACAATAAACTGTTTGGTAATAATGTACGAAATTTGAAGTTTATATCAGTTGAACTTTTAGCTTCTTCAAATGGTAGTGATATAAAACTGCTACCATAAAATGATGCTGTGAATATCAAAATAATAATAATAATTCTTAAACAATAAATTAAAATTCTACTGAATACCTTGATCTAAGGTTAAACAAAATGATGAATAGAAACATAATAAAAACCATAACACAAATAATCGACACTCCATCATAATTGTTTGCTTTTTCTCATCTTTTTTTTTTAAATTCTCATCAGAATTCACAAGAAAAATGCAAAACAAAACAAAAATTGTAAATAGACACAATCACCATATTTGACAGTTCACCATTTTGTTTCTAAATATATTTCTGACAGAGAAGAGAGACTATTATAGAAGTCCAATCCTTATGGGAGCATAGAATAATTACTAAAATGACC
>JAZBGX010001036.1:0-19880 GCA_037414775.1 Zonitis immaculata | reverse complement strand
TATCAACTTTTCCCATTTACTTTATAATTGGCATTTCTTTCAGCTTAAATATTAGAAAAAAAAAAAACAAGTACTTTAATCTTGTATAATACTCAGTTTGTTATATTATTATATTTTTTTTAGTCCAATATTGACATTACAGTAAAATCTCTCTTGAGCGAGCACACCTACGGCAAAACGGTAAGTGTCCGCTCAACTGCGGTGAAAAATATAGAGAACGCCTTAAAAGTTGTGCTTTTTACGAAAATATAGGGCTCGAAATGGAATTCTGTAACGGAAATTTCTTCTATGCACCAACCGTTAATTAGATAGTCAATCAGAAAAGTTCTTGAAGCGAATGGGCAAGGTAGAAAAAGACTGTACAATTCAATCAATGCACTTTTTGTGTTTCATAAAATATATATATCTCTTAGAATTTGTAGAAGCTTGAGCTGGGTCATTTTTACACATGGTTATAATAATTTGATAACATTAATTTATTGAGATTTATTATTTCGTTATAGTCCATTTAATTCAATAGATAAGGATGTTGCTTGCATCGACAGACTTTGTGACGCTCCTATTGACCATCTGATCGCTGCTATTTGTACAAATGGCGCGATAACTCTTATATGAGGAACACAGACCTTCATCAAACCCTTATAAACAAATTTCTCGTATTTCATAATAAAACCTCCAAAAGTGTCCGCCCAAAAGTGAAAAATATCTTACGGAAATCATAGATAATACAATAAGTATTATATCGGTTCGTTTAGAAAGAGGAATTGTCAATAGGCGTTTCGTTTCATAGGACTTATGTATGAGGATTTCGGGATATTAGAAGGTGTCCGATTAAAGAAGGTGCTTCTTAAGAGTGGTTCTACAGTATTTAATTATACTCCTAATTACTTCAATTATAGTATAGTAATATATCGTTCTTAAGGGATATTTCGCATTATCGGACTATTCTTCTACTAGACCGAGCCCACCGAACACAATATTTATTCAACCACTCATAATTTTCGTAAGAAATATGCCTCAGCCCGACACTATTCAATTCCACGAAATAAGTCTTGAAAATTTTCGTCTCTTGGACGAACGCTTTCGGAGGTTTATCATTGATTCCGCCGAACAAAGCTTTCAAGCTGCTGAGATAAGAGATTCCTACATTGTCAATGGCAACAGCAGTTTTCTAAAAAGCTCTACGAAATAAATCTTCTCAAGAGACAGCTTTCTTTCGGGCGGAACACTTGTCCGCCCAAGAGAGGTTTTACTGTATTAATTTATAGCCAAGCGCATTTATATATAGTTTTATCGCCGTTGTTTGAAATTGTGATTTATTCCAATAGATTTTATGGAGAGTGGACTCACTACTAAATTTTTTGTCTTTGGAACCTAGCCCCTATATATTCATATGAATTTAACATTTTGATAAAAGCAGTTTTGGTTCACTCGACACTTTTGTGGAACGTAACTCTCGCTTATAATGAGGGTGAAAAGTTGTAATGTGATTTTTGATATTTCCAGACCGCCTACACATATATAGAAACAAATAAACCATTCCATTGTTTGATTTAATTAGAAACCTATTGTTGAATGATTAATTATAATGTTTTAGTAATTTGTATAAATAATCTGTTGTTAATGCCAGTGGGATTAAATAATAATGTTGGAATTTCAATAAAGCCGCAACATTATCAAAGAGAAAATTCAGTTATCAATTATATAATATAGAAATAGACTATTTCTAATCAAAAGGTTACCACCATACAATTGAAATTATCAATTAACACACAAATAGATATGAGAAAAACCTTCAACAATAATAATAATAATAATAATTGTTTCGTCTTTCTGAAATGAATTATCCATTTGAATAGAAATTTTGTACACAGTCGCTAATCAAGTAAGTCAATAAATAAATAAATAAATATCGATCTGTTATATGGCAGGATAAGAATCTAATTGTTTTGTTTTCTAAGCAATCAGTCGTCTCATTGAATAGATTCATATTTGAGAGAGTATGGGTGGAGTTAACTGTTGGAACCCTCCACATGACGCACTCTATACCAAATCCATGATTAGAATCACGGTCTTATAGACAGGTCGTGACACTGCTATCGCACTATCATTGGTATGGGTAAACTCTTATGTTGTGAGAATTTAGTTACTACAATTGCCACAAGGAGCGTTATAATCGAGGAGGACAGTTGTGCGAGAGAAACATAGAATGTGCGATAAAAGCGACAACAACAACAACAACAACTTTTTTGTTGTTGTGTCTTTCCCGCACAGTTGTCCTCCTCGATTATGACGCTCCTTGTGGCAATTTTAGTAACTAATTCCTTACAACATAAGAGTTTATTTCCACTAGTACTAGTGTCAAGACCTGTCTATAAGACCGTGATTAGAACCATATATGTACTACATATACGATTAGAACACATCTCTGACTATAACCTAGCAACAATAAATTTCCCCAATTTATACCCTCAGATCAATATTACTGGTTAGTAACTTTATCTATGACATTGGCAAATCTGATATTTAGTTATATTGCATGCTCATATTATGTTGAGTTTCAACCTTGAGCAAGTGAGAAGGCACTATCATACCAAATTTAGCGCCAATGTAAAAAAATTCAAACCTACGGTATCGGCGTGAGGAGCGTTGTATGGAAGGCTCAAACAGCTAACTCCGCCCATACTCTCTCGTATGTGAATTTTCTATAGCTACTACGATTATATTATCAGCTGTTTTTTGAGTTCAAATTTCGAACGATTCTGTACCGTGGAGCAGGCGCATCAGTAAGTCTTCAAGTGTCTACGGATAAAATCGTACGGTTCTAGCTCTCTGTTCGCGCATACCTGGAACGAGCAATAAAGTAATCCAGAATAAAGTAAAAGCAATTTGTTTCGATTTAGCATTACAAATATTTAATTATTATTTTTTTTTTTGTTAATACGTTTCATTAATCATTAATAATATTTTGTAATTTCCTTTACATTTCATAAATATCGAGTTGTCGGTATTCAATTTTCTTTTTTTGCTCTTAAAATTCTCCTCTTTTTTAGTGTTATAATGGTGCTTATGATTATTTTTTTTTGAAAATTTTGTAACTCGGTATGATTGATGTACTTTAATCGAGTATCTAACAAGATGTTGTTCGGTACAACAAAAACAACACTCTAATTTTTTCTCGCAATTTGATAATCGTTATAATTAATCGCGAGTAAAAAGTAAGGAAATCCATCAAATTTTCCGCTTCAAAATATTAGAAAAAAAACAAAAACAAACAAACAAAAACATTCCTTTATTGGATTATTGATCATATTTTAGGCTTTAATTTGTTTATTTTCGTTCATAATTCACTAGAATTTCAGTCGAATAATTGATTATTGTAATTTATGTCAAGATGCTTTTACTATGCTTGTCAAGGTATTCTAACTCGCCCTTAAATTTTCTCTTTCAACATTAAATGAAGAAATACGGGTATTTCTTGTATGAAGAAAAAACATTCCCCGAACGCTCGATGTTTTAACCTAATTAAAATGAACTTGCACAACTTTATCTTCTATAATATTTAGTAATTCTTGATGAGGTATAATTGATATTATTTGCTTGTCCATTCCATTAATTATCTCTTTCAATCAACGTATAAAGCAATATTTATTGTAATCATATTGGAAAAGTCGACACGAATATATGAATAGAGTGAAAATTAATGTTGATAAAAATGGGAACTTAATAAATTTCCAATGAGCTTTTCAATTCCCAAATAAAATTCATTGTGAATGTTCCTTTCAAGCTTTTATGTATTGTATGAAATACCAATAAGGCGCTTTCCGAGATTTACAACAATGATCAATAGAACGTTGCAAAAAGAAAAAAGAAAAAAGGTTTTCTCCAATATATTTAACAACGAACGGGAGTTAATTGTTGATTTTTATAGGACAACATCATCGAAGATTAGGAGTTTCTATTGAAAAATTGATTTGTACAATAAAATGGTTAGTCGTTGAATGTATAATTGGGAAATTAATCAAATTATTCCATTCCATTCTATTTCGAATTTATCTCGTTGTTTTATAAGTAAATTTTGACTTAACTTGGAAAGAGCTGTTTGTAGAGGTAGAGGTATAGACATCAATAATCCAAGTTGCTTACACCGGTATAGAATTTCAAACGCGATGCTTCCTAATATACAGACTGGACTGTGGAACTTTTCTATTACCTAAGGCTGTTTATGAACTTTTTTTCTGTGAAATGAGATGCGAAAAACTACAAATATTTGCTTTATAAATAAATGACAATAACTGGAAGTTATTGTTCTATTTGTACCAATAGCAGCGACTATACCAGACATTTATAGTAGGAGCGTCACTAATTCTTCCGATGGACCATTTTCCGTGAAACGTACTATAGTCCGATTTATTTTATAGACGTTTTATTATATTTCTATATCCTTTTGTTCAGTGTTGAAAAATTCACCTCGATATTTACTGGTTGTGAATTTCCTTCAAATTCAAAACCCTTACGGCAACATAATTTTTGTTTCTATACATGAAAAAAATAAAATAAAAAAAAAACCGACGAGTTTATATGTTTGTTGTTTTATTTTGTTTTGTATTTTAGTTTCAATAACAATAGATATTCCTGCTGTATAACAAAATTCCTTTTAATTAAGTCAAATTTTTTTTTATTATGGATAAAAATATATATGGATTCGTCTTGATCGGATGATATTCGAATATACTGGATATTTTTCAAATTTATTTCTAGCCTACATTGTAATTCGGACACGCCTTAATTCGATCATAATATATAAAATGTTCCGGTCAAGTAGGGATTTTATATTGTGATATATAGTAAAGTCGATATTTTCCAAATGACATAGATTTTCCAGAATAAATTCATACTGAATAAACTGAATTTTTCTAATTTATTATAAAGCGAAATAGAATTTTTATTGTTATTTTTTTAATAGAAAAATTTCAATAATAAAGTCTATATGATAGAGATTGATTGAATTGCAAATTTCTATTTTATAAAAGTATCCAAACAATAATTAATGTGTATCGATTAGATCACTATAAGACCAAAATATATGTATATAAGCATTATATACAGTATTCCGTAATTAATTTCAAAATAAACACGCCTGTTTTTGACATTATTATCTTCTATACATTATAAATATACAATAAAGCTGAAATTCATTTTCTCCTTTTATCCATTTAGGTACCTATCTATTTATTTATTTATTTATTTATTTAATTCTTTGCGCGTTCGAAAAATGGTGGATGCGCCGGGAAAAATGCCATAATAAACAAACATAGCGTTGTGAGATAAAATAATGAAATTTAGAGTTTTTTTTGCTTGATTTGCTCTTGATTTTTAAAGAAATTTTAGGTTTGCTTTTTTGTGTATCGTCAAAAATATAGGATGCTGTAAATTAATTAATCATTTATTTCTTTTACTATAAAATAGATAATTATAGTGAAAAAATTTTTTTATAATGATATGAATAATTGATCAAGATGGCAAGACGATTTATATGTACATATATCTGGGGATTTTCGATCTGAGAGCCGATTAGATGTCATACAGATTGACAAACAATAAGTGAGGGTTGGATTTTCTTTACAATTTCAATGTAACTTTAAATGTTTAAAATTGGAATTCAATTATAAACTCCTACAGTTTTTATGATTCGCAAGAATTTATAAAATTCAACAATATACCTCCTAATCAAAGTATTTTGTTGTTGTTGATAAATGTAATTATTATTAGAAATCGATATATTGTTTCTATTTTAATCATGCAACATCTAATTCGAGTTAATATAACTTATTGTTGCTGTTATGATAGTAATAATAATAATAATAATAGAAGTGGTAGATTGAGGTAAATAAGCAATATAAATTGAATTTTCCCAATAGAAAGTTGTTATTATTATAGGACTATAGTCAAATAAACTATAGAGAGAATCTTTAATCAAATCATTGATTAATAATAATAATAATAATGAAAGTAATAATATAATCGTGAAATTCGTTGCCATCCTTGAAACTAGCATTTTAGTCTCATATACAGGCTGTCCGAGCTCAACCATGAGGATCTCGCTTATTATAAAAAATACGAGTTCGGTTAAATCGGGGCAAAGTTGTGTATTTTTACGCTGATCAATAATCTGAAAGAAAATTCCACTTATCATCTCTAGTTTTTCAGTTAAGGTGAAAAAACTGAAATTTCAGATTTTCGTTTTTATTATTTTTTTTTTTAGCGAAAGCTCTCAAAGCTACACGTTTTTAATTGACACATTCTTCAGGCACTTTCTTTCAAAGAATCTGAATATGCTATCACATATGCTATAGCACTCTTGATATGAGAGTTACAACACCTAGATTCGGTTTTTCTTATAGGCGCTATATTGGATTTTTACATTTTTGAATAGAGCTTTCATGAGCGAAATTGAAAGAAACATTTCTACAGAGAGTACCTAGGAAACACAATTTTGAGTTGATTAGATTAAGAGATATTCTACAAAATTTGAACCAAAGCAATAGATTGGCTCACAATTTTATTTTCAAAGAACAAACTTTACCCCAATTTAACCCGACTCGTATCTCTTATAATCAGCGAGATCGCTATGGTGATAAGTCCGAAAAACGGACATCTTGTATATAGCGGTTGGTCTATTTAATCTGACAAAGCCAAATAATAGCAAAAATTCTAGAATTTTATTTTAAGCTTGTATTTTGAATATGGGGCGTGATGTCGTACTGACTGATTTACTCCTGGAGCAGGTGTCAAAGTATTTTCAAATTGTTTGTGTTATTTTGTTGTTTAATTCTTATCACGATAGTGCTTCATCTGATGTTGTGAGAATTGATATGATTTTTGCTGTTATTGAAACTGATCGCATTTCTGATAGAGAAACGCCATCTCTTTCCACATATAACAATGTTGTAAAGTTTTTTCGAAGAAACTGGTTGCGTTGAATCTGGAGAAAACATCGTTCGAATATAGTTACTTATGGAAACAACACATTTCTTTACACCATAAACTTGACCAAAATGTTAAAATGTCTCGTGAGTAATTTTGTGAGAGACAAAAAGTTCTTCAAAAGATTTCCAAAAATAAGATTAGGAAATTTCAAAATTTACTCATGAGAATAATTACCTTTGTCAGCTGTCAGGTTTAATGAACCACCTAGTATAGATATTCTAAATATAAGCGGATTATTATCATTCGATAACCTTCGAAAAGTCGATTTTAGCTTTATTGTGTTGTTCTTCCATTAAATAAGCAAGAAAACTTAAATTGTTCTTTTTCGTGACTTGAATTTGTCATATTTTATAAATAATAATAAATATTTATACATTATTGCAATTTTCGTGGAAGTCGCATGCAAGTCGTGTAGTGTAGACGACAGGTATTCAATATTTTAAGCAATTAGAATAGTTGAAGAGTGCTTCCAGATCCTTTGAGTGCATGCTTTTAGCCATTTAACGAGAGCTATTATATAATTAGTGATAATGATTTATAGCAAAAATCAAATTCAACATATTCAGAATTTAATTTGGAATTTATTATAAAAAATACCAATTGTTGTACAATTTTTTTCGAATATTCTTGTGAAACCGTGCACTCGAAAAAAATTACATAATCGATAAAAACATTATGTCAGTGTATTTTTTTTTGCTCCATATATTTTCCATAGTATGAAGTAGTTCGCATTCAGATAAGTGCTACGAAAATTATCCAAACTTTTAATATTACAATAATTTCAGTATCTCCGACTTTTATAGCCGTAACTGGTAGATTCGTTATTTTTGAAATCGATTGCTTCCAAACTAGATCGTTCTACAATTATAACTATATAGCCAATTGAAGATGCAAATTTATTTACAGCCTTAATGAAGATTGAATAGAGATAATGGAATTTAATGTTATTTCACATCCATATATACCATTTGGTGATATAAATCTAATTGTTAATAGAATTAAACATTCGAGAACTTACAGTTAATGGAAATAAATTCAATTTCAATATTGCTCGACAACAAGGTTTTTTTTATTTTTAAATGACAATTTTCGTAGAACTCTACGTTATAAAATAACCAATTCTCTAGCACATCCATTATTTCCTCTCCATCTTCTTCTTCGCAGGCATTCTTATATTATGAGGTCGCCCTTTTAGTCATTCACGATTCTTCCTCCCCAGTCACCTTCTCTGAGGTTGCATTCCCATTATATGTTTCCAGTCTCAGAACCGACCTTCTTCTCTTTTTACTCCCTAGGGGCTCTCTTTCCTATATCGCTTTAGCATTGTTTGGACATGACCGCACCGTATTGTAGTGCTCTTTTTGCCAATTATTTGGTAATAGGGCATTCTAATTCCATTCGGTTCCATATTTCCTCAGTTCCTATTTTGTCTTTTCTGATGATTCATAGACATCTTCTCATAAAATGTAACTTGACTGTTCTTATTTTATCTCGTATTGTTGTTATCATTGGCATTACTTCCGTTCCGTATAGAGTAAAATTCAGTACCATGATTTGAATGATTCTTTTGTTGTTGTCTGGTTGATCTTGTTGCATGGCAATCCATTAAGAGTTTTTGTAGATTACTTTTTCTGTGATAATCTCATTTCTGTATTTCGTATACAAGTACCGTCTCCATGCATCGCTGATTCCAAATATCCAAATGTCTGACAACTTTTAATAGTCTCCTACCCTAAACTCAAATTTGAATCTACAACCTCCGATTTTATTCACAGATTTATCTTAAATCCTCCATTGTATCGATATGCCCATCGTTCCACATTCAATATAATAACCTCTTAGAGCCAGGAATCTACAGTGTGTCCTGAAATAAGAAACTTTTTCATTTTTGATCGACGAAAAAATGTTACTCTTGATAAAAAGTCCTGCTCTGTCCGAAAATATTATTGGAATTATGAAAGTTCAGGAAAAATGTACAGGGTTGCCAAAAATTTAGAAAATCTGAACTACCTTTAAAGAGAACTACCCATAAGGTAAATTTTAGAGCAAAATACCATAAGGAAATTATTCTGAGGACTGTGACAATTAATTAAACATAAAATCTGAAGACAATATACGGGGTATACAAAAAGTCATAGTCCTCAGAATTATTTTCTTATGACATTTTGCTATAAAACTAACCATATTGGTACTTCTTCATTGAGGAAGTCTTAGATTTTCCAAATTTTTAGCACCCCGTACATTTTTCTGAACTTTTATGATTCAAAACATATTTTCGGAGGGAACAGGACTCTTAATAAGAAGTAACATTCTTTCTCTTCTGTTGAGAACTTTCCAGGACACGCTGTATATATGTATATAAATAATATTAATTTTCCACATTTCCCCGAAAACCTAAAGGAACCGTTTCGACGCCACAATGTTGTCTCGATATCACACTTGGAATCATTGAGTGTGTTTTTCATCTCCTCCATTATAGGACCAGAGTTATAGACGAGGAAAGCCTGATGCAGTTCATCCTGTATATGTTCCATTGAAATTAATTCAATATACTTGGTTAGAGTGTTGAGGCAAGCAAAAAATTTAGGTTGAAATATCAATGCCCGTATTTCAAATTTATATTTCTATTAGTAAAATAACAAATTTTTAGAAATTCAAATGTAATTAATGACTCAGTAATGAGCAATTAAATAACAGATTTATAATATATAGACTTATTTATGTGAATTTCTTCAATATTTCAGAAATTATATAATTAATTTGATTAAAATATAATTTTGGAATTCTGTATGGATTAAATAAGTTTGTAGTCTTGTATTTGGAATTGAATTCAACCATCAAACAATAATAACAATTCACTAAGAAGTTTGTCCATTAATTAATTTCACCCTCTACGAATGTCGTTTCAAGACTTAATTTATAAAATAATGAGTATTTCCTTTATAGTATATATAGCGACATTTGTCTGATAATTAATTCATTCATTGATGTTGGATGATTAGTACAATTATTTGTTAATCAATTTTGAAATTAAATTATCATCAACTTGTATCTATCTGAATGATCAACTAATTTCTATGTTTCTCTATTGTATTTTGTTTGACTATCAAACTGATAAATTATTACAAAATAAACAAAAACTTGTCACTATAAACTCGAACATTGTTTGAATATTGATGAGAGATTATATGTTTTAGTTGAAAGTGGAATTGAGAAAAATTCTCTAACAAAGTCTTGTTCATACAAAAATTCCGACAATTTAATGCTAGTACTTTATGTTATGCAACGGTAGAACTAATCAGTACCGTCTCTTGGTCACCTACAGCTGAAATGTTAGCGCTGTAACTTCATTTACTGGCAAAATATCGGTACTGTGTCCAAGGAGCGCTGAAAGAGTCCACAAACATCGACGAGACAGCCTTAGAAATACTTCGGTTCCACCAGACGTTCGTTGTTTCAAAGAAAACTAAAAGATTCGAAGATATTACTTCACAAAGTACAAACCCTTCACCAATTATCTTATCTGCTGACTGTGAAGTAAGGTAAACTTTGTTGAATCTGTTGCTAGAAGAGGATAATTCCGTATCCGAAATTATAATGAGCGACCATTTAAGTTGTTATGTATGCACAAAATACACGAAGAGCTATTACATCCCCTCAAAGTGACTTGAGTGGCATTTGTAGTGGAAAAGTGATTGGTCCAAACTATTCTAAGGACGCTGTGGCGCCACCGTAATTACGTTTAGTCATAACTGGTGAGCACTGAATTCATGTTATTGGTCTTATTGTTAGTAGGACGGGGGGCAACTGCTCACACAGATTGAGATAAAGAGATTAAAAACACCAATTTGTATGATCTTCCGTTTTGTCGATCGACAATCATCCACAAATCTTGCAAGTTTTGAAAGGAAAAAGCGATTCTGGAGCCAGATGTTTGGAAAGTAAAACGAGCACAAATGTGCAGGATTTAACGCATGAGACTATAGGGATTTTACCACACTGGTAACTGGATTAATACAATTCACTTTACTGACCAGATCTGGCTCCATTATATATAGCCTCTTTTCTTATTCTCTTAATCAAAAATTACTATTTAAGGAAATCGTTTGGAATATGTTGGGGCGATTTAAATGTATGCAACCCGGCTTCGGGAATTTATGTCAAGAAAAATGTGCACCAGGTCGGTCCAGCGGCTTTACGAGCGCCTACAACGAAGAGGGGGTTAACTAAACTAGATCAAATCGTTTTTTTTTTTTTAACAAACCGCGTATATTTGATGTCTGATTCAATTTCTAAAGGGTATCATACAATCGAAATTGATTAAACTTCCGATTTTGTTGGGTTTTGTGTGATTGACGAAGATTCAAAGTTCCCCAAATTCTCTCTCATTGTCCAATTATTAGATAAAAACATAACGCATGTATCAATTTATTTTAAATTTCAATTCTAATCCAAAAATTTCATTGAATCCAGTCACAATCGATTAATTACTAGTGGACTCCAAAAACTGATTTCTAATTAAAAAACAAAACAAAGCAACGATTGATAATAATAATTATTGTCAGATGTCGATTTTCCCTTCGGTATTTCCAAAAAAAAAATTACAGAAAATTGTATTACCTACAAAATTGAAGCCGATTGGATACATCATCCAGTTGTTGATTTATTTAAATGAACATTTTTGATTTCATTATTAATAATTAATTCTGTTGAGAAAATGAATTACCTCTAGAGACATATACTTGAACAAATCCTACATTGTAATTTAGTCATTCTTTTTTAATTAAATATCTTTGCTTTTGAAAGAATATTAAAAATAAATGAGAATGCGTTCCGTTTTTCTTCAATAAATTGTGTTTATCTTGAATTTTTTGATCATAACTGATTAATTAATCGCGCACAAACATCATTAAAAAATTATGATTCAATTCGAATTTCGTTCGCTTCCAGTATCACTCAAACTGCATAAAAGTAGTTTTATTATAAAAACAAATTTTATAGAAGAAAATGTTGATTTTCCTTTATTGTTGGATAAATCGTCTTGGTGATGAAATGTCTGTAGACCAAATTTGTTATTCTGTTCATTTTTCTTTCCGATGATGATTGATGATCGATTCTCAGTCTAGGGAAATACAATAACATATATTACTTTTATATCTACGGATACATCAATGGGAAAAACAAAACAAGAAAAATGAATTTGTTTATATTCAAAGTAGAATCTATATATGTATATAATAGAAAGTCAATAATCTAAAGTACATATAACCAAGTTGGAAATTTCACAAAAAATATATTTTATAACACAAAAATATGAAAAGCTGCCAGGAATTATTGATTTTTCGGAAACTGCAATTTGTTTTGAAAAATATTTTATCTATCATTTAGTTTTCTAATTAATTGAAGAGATAAGACGGATAAGTATTTGTTTGCATACTCTTTTTTTTCCCGTATATGGAAGGCGAAGAGATCTTAGCCCATACAACCTAGAAAGTGCTCGAAATACTCCAATTAATTGTGTGTATATATATATGCTTATTTTATTCTCATTATTGCAAAGTCAAAAGTTTAATTTTTATCATTGCGCAGTGACGAAAGTTTGAATTTGGTGTTTGCGATCTGCGAAAGTAGCCCATTCCCACTCGTTATCGCTATGTAGTGTAGATCGAATGGGCATTTTTCTTTGTTTAACATTTCATTTTATATTTCCATTGAAATAACTACTTTGAATTTCTTAATTTGTCACTTTTAAATTTACGAAAAAAGAAAAGACATTCAAAATACAATGACAAAATATAGTTATGCATAACACGAGTGATTAATTTGGCCATTTCAACTTTCATTTCCACCGGCCTTGTCTTCCGCTCGGGTTATATAGTAGCGAATTGAATTATAAGGATGCGCTATAGGCCCACTCTAATAAAGGGTCCTTTTTGTTCTGTTGTAACGTAGTTACCCGGGTTATATTGTTGCTAGTCAGAGAAATATGAGGGTAGATTCTGTTATTAGTTTTGATTGGTAGAGATTGGGACGGCTACTCGGACATCACTCGTCTAACAAGACGAAAATTGAAATGGCATAACGAAATTAAACGGTTTATTATAAAACAAAAAAATAGTAATATTTTAATAACATTAAAGAAAAAAAAAAACGGAACTCAGGTTGACCAAAGATCACGCTAAAAGAATCCGGATTGACACAGTATCACAATTAAACGTTCCTAATCGCCTATGAGCCACCTCAAGAGTTGAACGAAACAAATAAAGCTTTATCTGGTCGCCACTATAAGCCATTGCAGAATTGAAACGAAACAAATTAAGGCTCTTGGTCAGAAATACACAACAACAAAGAGTTTCGTATTTAATGTGTTAGTATCCGCCTCTTGGCTTTGCTTATACGAGAAACAAAGCCAGATACCACAATTTCTCAGGATTGCCAGTCCTTCGGCTTTGGATTCTTCGGTGCAAAGGAGACTTATCTAAACCTCTACTAACTATACAGGCTAGTGTCCGAATTGGGGCTTAGTCCACCAGTCGAGGTACTCTTTTTCGTACGAACTCTCAACTACTGCTACCTTAAATCCAATTTCAGGCTTGTAGAGCTTGGCACTGATAGGGCATTGGCTTAGGTGGGTAAGGACCCAAGATCATTCCAAGCTGAGATTAGCAGAAATAAACAAACAAACAAAGTTTCTGATTGCCACCAAGCTACCTCAGAAATAAAACTAAACGAATAACATAAAGATACGACAAGAGACTGGTTGCCAACGAAGTTACAGCACTAGAGACAGGCTCAGGATGGGATAGAGAGTTTCAAAATTTCTCGTACAACAGATAGACGCACTCATATTTTTACTGTACTGACTGTTATTACTACGTTATTTCAAGGTTAATAATTATATATATTTTATTCGAAAATTGATTTATTAACGTTATTCCAGCCTAACAATGATAGATTCAATTCTATTTAGAATTTTAGATTTGTTGATAAAATGTTTCTGAGATTTAATTAGGATTTGGAATGTTCGTCGATTGTAAACGAACGATTTGCGGAATTTAGTCTATTCAACATTTGATTCTCCCCTATGTTCATATGAGCTTTTGTTTTAATTGAAATTAAATGGAAAATTTTCAATATCCACTTGTTTATGTTTGAAAATAATTATTTAATACGAATTTTGTTCTCTAGTTAAGTTTAAAGTTATATTTTAGAGATAGCTATTAATCATTGGTTCCTCATGAATTTATTAACTGTGTCGTATATGAGCTTTATCTAAAATCATAATTAATTTATGATAGTAGAGTGCATTTTAGAAACCTTCTTGGTAATCTTATTTCATATAACTAGAAAGATGGGAGTAATCCGGTATTATAGATTAAAATAAAGTTCATGGCCTTATAAAATTCGTAAGCCTATAACAGTATATCTTTGCTCTATTTTTTTCCAAAATATTAACCAAAAATATGATTTCCGATTTGGTGCGAAATCTAAGATAATTGAAGGCAATCATAGTTGGGCCATTAACGAAGGCAAGAGGAGTTTCTATGGATTTATACCAACTTTTGATTGGTATCAATCTATTAAAGTTCACAGATTATTGATTTTTATCTTGTTAAAAGCTTGGCCAAGCTAATTGACCTTACGAAAGTGATATCGGTATATCTATAGATATAAAAAAAAAACTTCTAAACAGACAACTCTTACAATTAGTTCTAATTGAAGAACTTGTTGAGTTTCTTCAAAGTTCTCCTTTGTATAAAAAATAAATAAAATCGTTAGTAAACCATTGAAAGTTGGTAGTTTTTTTTATATAACCGTTAAAAATTCATAATGCAATCATCTTTCCATTTTAATTACATCAACAAAATATAATAATCAATTTTTAATTGATATTGTCGCTTTATTTAATCACTTTATCATTTATTATGTAATTACGGAAGCGTCATTGTCAGAACTATGGAAGTACTTGTTATCAAAATTTGATTGATTAAATTGAGTTGATGGAAATAGGAAATTAGACAATTATTATCATTCATTATGGATGTTTGACGATTAAAATATTCCAATGAAATTGAATTTTGTCGAAGAGATTAATTTTTTGAATCGTACGGATTCAAGCTCGCGCCACACGAGGCAATTTTTCTTGCTAGATTGCTCATTGCCATCGAAGCTGGCTGCGAACTTGAAAAATGACATCACTGCAGTGAATATTGCTAGGCTGTAGATTCCCCTAATATTTACAGTGATAGATTTGCTGCTAGAGTCGATGCCAACCAATCGGAAAGCAGTGATACATGATTTCTTTGTTGATATCTCAACTGGCACAGTCTCAACAACACAATTTATTTTCAAAGTCAGCTTTAAAAGTCGCACCACCATTCCAGGCTATAACCATCAAAAACTAGCGCCACTGCACGCTTGTATCCTAGCAATGAATCTAGCAGATATTCTAGTAAGAAAAGTTGATTTGTGTGGCACGGACTAAATTTTCTATTAGAAGCAAGCAATATAGAAAAATCGGTCATTCAAGAGATAATAAAACGAATTACGTCAAACAAATACTGATTCAGTCCATTCAGTCTTTTGACAAATAAAATAAAACCAAACGGAAATAGATTTATTGATAAAAGTGCGGGCTCTGGCATGTAGTTGACTTTATCAGATTCTCCAATTATTTCCGCGATGTTCATCTATATTGCGATAATATCATAAGACGATCAAATATTCAAAAACATAGCTACTGAATTTATCATATTCACTGTTATTTATTAAGCAAAATTCCAAATTACACGCTCAACTCGATTAACCAGAGTTATTATTTACAGATTCAAATTCTAAATAACAATAGAGGTCGAAATCCAGTTTCGTGGATGGTTTACTCGAAACAATTTTTTGTTGTTGTTTATATTGTTTGTTGTTCTTTTTTCTGAAATTGTTGTTGGTTAGATTATAATATAACAGAGGAACGACGTTGTTATTTTGGAAAAGTATGTAAACTCTTCGGTTACTGAACATACATGGATATGAGTACATCTATATATATTATATATATATATATATATATATAGTTAGTGGTTGTACATATTCGCAACCGACAAAATTGGTTGGTATACAAAATTTCACGATACAATCTCATCATAAATTTCGGCAAATATAAAGTGATTGGTCGTTTACAATTTGCATTTTTTGTTGAATAATCCATAATATCTCGAAATATTTTCACCATCAGATTCAAGTTACACAGACCTTTTCTAGTAGAAAAATGAAATTTTCGACTAATAAAAAATCTCATTAAATTTTTGATGGTTTATTTTTGTTCTGAAGCAATAGAGTAAGTGAAAATATCGAAATCGTGTGTGTGTGAGAGAGAAATATTGAACATTTTGTTAGGCTACAAAAACAAAGATTAATATTCTATCCGTTATTGCTTCCCAAATGGATGAGGTAGTAGAGAAAAAATTATACCAGTGGAAAAGCTGTTTATACTCACAAGAAATTGGATACAATTTATTGGAATTCGTTCATCATCTGACGAATCTAAATCTAAACGAGGTAATGTTCAGTATTCCGAATGTGGAGAGATTTTTAATTAGCAGCAGATTAAGTTGATCTTATTTCTTATAATAATTAATAAATAAGAGAAAAATACTCACTTGGAATTCAGAATGTGATCAACGAGAGAATAGTTAGAATCAGTTTGAGTTAAAAAGGATTTTATTGAAGAAAGAAACAAATTTCAAGAGAAAACCGTTTATTGAGTTCTCAACATAACTCGCCTCTCGTTCTATACAAATTTTGTTGCACTCGTCAAGACGCTAGAGCGACCTGGGGAACTTCTATACTGCAAGCAACATGGTTACATTCGTTTTAATCGTTTCAACATCTTCAAAACGATTTTTAATTTAGAGCGTAGAAAATAAGTCAAGCGAAGCTAGATCTGGCGAGTAGGGCGGATGGTGAATCGTGGCGATCGACTTTTGAGTCAAAATCTAGCACAAGAGTAACTAGTCACCGGCGTGGTACATAATTCTGATCTTTAATGCATTGAGTCAGCTCAAGAAGTTGATTTAAGGCATCTCTGTGCCCAAGCGCTGAAATTCGTTATAAATGATTCTGCGAGAATTAAAAACAAAATGAGCATGCTCGAAGGTTACTTGAACCGTGCTTACCATTGGAAAATCTAGTATCAGCTTGAAACAAAATTTGATTGCAGCAAATTGCTTCTTTGCAGTTATAAAAACACAGTTGTGTTTTTATAACTGTCAGCTTAAAGCAGTTGCTTTAAGCTGACATAGCTCAGATTTTAACTGTCGTTGGTTATGTTGGTGATTTTCACAAAAAATTCCGGAGCTTCTTGAATGAACTTTGTAGATAGAAGAGAAACGAAATATCGATATTTTATTGGAAATAAAAAACTAAAAATAATCTATCAGCTTTTTTTTTTGGGTTAGAAATCTCTTCTTCTATATGTTGAGTTTAATTGAATAAACAAAGGATTTGGTTTGGTACAGGACTGTATTGTGAAACAACCGAAAATAATGGTCATAATGATTCATTCTGTATGTGTATGCTGGATAATATAATTGTCCCCATTTCTATAAAAAATCAAATCCTCCATTGTATAAACATGAATACCTGCTTTGGTTAGTTTCACATTAAATCCGATAAAATCTACAAGTTCAACATTTAAACTTCCACAATATGTATTCTCAATTTATGAATGGTTGGATGAATTCGATATAAACAATAATTTTATTGGAAAACAAACAATTCCAATAGTTGAAATCACGATTTGAATCGTGATTGTTAATCGAAATTCGAATTCAAACTGCCACAGGTAAATCTCCTGAAACGAGACATCCATGGGCGGTCTTTCTTTCGAAAGATCGTCGACCCAAAACTTATTCCACTATTTACTACCAATTTGAAAAATTGTCCAAACACTTTTAAAGGTTTATCATTGACTCCGTCGTAAGTGCACATAATGTTGCCAAAAAGTTCTAGGAAATATCTTATTTGGGCTGACATCTTCATTGAATGGACACTATTCGTTGTTCTAGAGGTGTCGCCTATGTAAGGTTCTACTGTATTTTTAAATCTACTGATCCAAATTTCAACTTAAATTCCCTATAGTGTGGATACAATGTTGATATTATATAGGTCCATTTTCTGCATGAAAGAATAGCAACATATTCTTATAATCATTGTTGAACTGAAAATATATATTTTGGATTTAATAGAAAATTCATTTCGTAGAACAAAAACTCTATTAAATCAAATTCAGTTGATGATGTATTGAGTAAAGAGCTTTAAATTATATAATGATAAATGAAATACGATTCCTGTTATTAACAAATAATTAATTAATTATTGGAGAGAATACTGGAATTGAGTATTAAATTATTGATAGAATTTTGAATGTTTAATTAATTGATAATCTAATTAATTGATGAATTATTCATTTTAGGATTTTATGATGTGATCATTGATAGTATAATTGATTCCTCTGGTTCAATGGTTCAATTCGATCCGATTTAATGAAAGTGAGATATATGTTTTTCGTTTGATGTTCAATTCTATTTCCTATTCACTAATCCTAATAATTATACATATAGTTATGATTCTGGGAACCGATTCAAAGTCAATTGATTAGAAGGTAAATATTCTAATTTAATGATGCAATTTGCTATTCTAATAATTGGAGAAAATCAAAAGTCATACTTGTAGAGTGCAAATCTTTTTCCAAGTCGACCATAAACAATTTGAAATATTATTGAAGCTTTTTGTAAGAAATTTCCATAATTGTCGGTTGAATCTTCTACTTTATATTTTTTCTAGAACATCTATATACGAGGGATGATCCAAAAATGATGTTTATTGGATAAAATATAACTTATTCTCCAAAGTAGTCTCCCATTGAATCAATACACTCAATCCATCTCTGTCTTAAAGCACGAAGTCCTTTTGAAAAAAGTCTTCTCCCAAAATGCGTCTACTGTCATTGAATTTCTGGTCTCTGAGCTGTCGCTCTAGCTGTTTAAAGAAATACAAGTCGCTGCGAGCTAAATCTAGTTTGAAAGTCGATTCTCAAACGGCAGTCATCGCAATATCGATTTTTTGTGTTGGTGCGTTGTTCTGGTGAAACAGCTCTTCATCTTCTTCTTGGGACAACATAGTAAGAGTCTGTGGCTAGGTAATCTACCACAAGTATTCCCTCCCAAGGATGGTCGTTCCTAATTGTTGTTCAGTCGCTAGAGCGAACTGATGGGTCTAGGTCTCGTTGATTGTCACATATCGGGTGAGAAATCTGGATTAGCCTGGTAAAATTTAATATTTACTCTTAAATTGTCGGCTCGTTTCTGTTTAAATCGTGCTTCACAGCGTGATATTGTAGAATATGGAGTGTGCACCAAATCGGCGTGTATGTCTTTGGCAAGCATTTTTTCTAGGCAGACATATTTGACTCTGTGATTTTGTTTTTCTCTGACTCCACGTATTCGAATATATATATTTTTTTGATTATTATTATTATTATTAGAAATACTCGATTATTACTACTTTTCGATCAACCCTCGTAATTGTATTTCTAATAGCTGAATTTCGGTTTTTTTCGAAAACAATTAAATAATTTTGATTATTCGAAGGATTCGAGTTGGTTCAGTTTGTTTTACGATTAGATAAATTCCTAATATGGTTTAGTTAAAGAGAATTTATTAGAAGAGAATGGAATTTTCTAGTCGTCCTATCATTTCAACAGATTATATTGAACAAATGATCGGTGTAGCTAAATTGAATAGAACGGATCGAAAACCCTTCCAGCATCCCATTATACATATCATGCTTTAGAATTATGATAAACTTTGTCGGGAAGAGTTGGATAAATATATATA
>JAZBGX010001035.1:5221-16392 GCA_037414775.1 Zonitis immaculata | reverse complement strand
ATATAGAGTTTTGATGATTTATCGACCTATTACTGCAATATTGGTTTTCTTCTAACAAAAGCCAGCTTTTAATTCTACAAAAACTTTTTTTTATCGTACTACAATCATCACCTTCAAAAAACGAGAGAGTTGATAAAGAAATGTAGGTATATATGTATGTTTTTGCCATATATGTAAATCCAGCTTCCGTGAAATACACGCACCATTCGTAAATCTCATTATGAACGTCAAGTAAATGTAGTCTTCTCCAGTATTCACTGTTTTTCTGGTTATAAATAAAAATGGGTATTGCAAATTTAAAAAATATATATGTATATATACTCGTCTATATAGGGTGGAGAATATGATTAGCGAAGTCATTTTATTCGCGCAATGTCTGCGAATTCCACATGACATGGTTCTATGACAATCTAAAGCAGTCGAGGAGATCTGTCCGAATTGGAATGCCAATGGAATTTCTAGAAGAATTCCACTAGGGATGCTTGTGTATAGGCTTTTGAGGGCTCAATTTATTAAGGTTGTTTGTTTAACATTGGCAGCCCGCTTCTCTCTCGCTCTCGCTCTATATATTACGGAATTTTCTAGAATAAAGATTTCAATACTCTATTTCTATGTATATTTGGTGGATTCTTCAAATATTATTTGATTGGGAATGATTAAAAATTGATCAGTCTCCAAGAATTTTGCCTTGTATTGTAGTAACCAATTTATTTCCTACTCATCCCTCCCTGACTCACTATATTTCTCAGTTTTACAAAATAAAAATTCTAATAGTCTTTCTCTCTCTTTCTCTTTGTTGTAATGCCAGTATATAAGCCATTTGTTTGAAATACGACTGTTTCTGTTGAACTTTAAGTAGCTGTTATCCCATGCGAGTTATTATTGTATATAGTGGGGAAAAAAGTAGCAGTTAAACTATACTCGCCATTATATTTGTTTGTTTGAATTTGAAATTTGATTATTGTCGCTATTTATTTTTCATGAAATTATTTATTCTACAACAATTGTAAATAGAGTAGCCGTTTATCTCGTTTCCATGCATTATTCTATCGTTGGTGTTGCGACGCCGGCTTTTATTAGAGATAGATATAGTCTCGTAGGAGCGAGTTGGGAATAGAACTGTTGATTCATGGTGTGGTCATTTATTTAACCACCCTATGCTTTGTCTGTATATAACACCATCAATTCCCTTTAGTAACTTGAAAAGTAAGTCTATATATATAGCATAACCTCGTCCAAATTTAACAGTTTAGACATATTGAAGTAATTATTTGAACAATTTCTTGTAGATAGGGTAATTTGATTTTCGAGTGTATTGTTGCATGATTAGAATGTACGAAGCATCTATTCATGTCATTGAGTTTCCGAAAAACAACTCCACAACTACCTATTACAAATTGGAAATAAAGTTAAACGATAAGTTCCAACCTTGATACTGTTGAGTGAAGTTTCCATATAAACACATGAAAGTTTTCTCTAACTGATAATAAATAGCGTGTTTGCACCAATATTCGAACAAATCCGATATTTACATTGTATATATAGAGAGATGAAACTTGAACTTTACGAAAGTGTATTGAATGAACATCTTCAACAATATATTTTATTCAAATGTCGAATAATAATATTCACACATGTCGAAAGAATTTGAATGGATGGCGATTTTCACTTCGACCCATGTCAGATCCAGTCTTTAGATCTTTCAATAATTCAATGAGGATTCAACACGGAGAAACGTCAAGATAACTTATGGACTATCATCAACAATTTCGTTCGATTTCTACTTTTATAGACGGAATCAAATCGAAATTTCTAATTAGCCGTTCCAATTATTTCCAATCTTGATTGTAATATTTAATACAAGTTTATTATAGGAAAGATTGGGACGTTTTCTAATATTTCCATTTTCATTTCTTCTGTTCTCATTTTATTATCTGTTGGAAAATAATGTTCAGTTTTTATTTTTCTACTGCTGCATCGATCTTGACTGGCTTGCGTCATTTCATAAAATAACAACTTGGACGTTTTGGATTATTTTATATTTAGGAAAAAGACAAGTCCATCGTCAAGACCACTTATCTTCATTGTCTCCTCTATATACAACAAACACACAGACATCCCAAAGTATAAGCTGCCAGTTTCAACTGCCACCCTCTCTATTGAAATAGGGCGTGCAACACAAGAAAGAAAAAACTCAACCCTCCTCAATGATTCGCTCTATTGAGGTGTCTAGAGCTGTTAAAGTCGTCTATCCTGACATCACTCTACTATACTATTATCAAAGTTATTGTCTTGGCGAATTTACAAGATAATAAGAATGAGATTGGTGATTTTGGATTGTTGTTTATTTAGAAATAAGAAATGGAAAATGGGAGACTAGAAAATAATAGAATTTAGAATACAATTATTCGGGTGTTGTTAATTTATTCATCAAAGCATATTCGTTTGCTTAAATTTCTTCTATTGCAATCTTATTCAGTTACGACATCATATATTGTTGAGATTTTTTCAATAGATTAAAACTGGCTTGGATTGTGTACAGTTAATCAAATAAAAAAAAAAAAGCAATAGAGATCAAGATGAAGATCAACATCAGGAATTGATATATGTTGCGTTTCTATACAGTCTCAGCAACATTGAGATTACCCTAGAGTATTATTCGTCATTTGACTTAGAACATGACACAACTTGTACACAATACAATGCTCGTTTCGAAACAATAATTGAATCATGACAATCACAGATTATTATAAGAAAATTTTTATTAAATAAAATAAAATACAAGATCAAAATTTTATTTCTATATAGTTAATTTATTGAGAATTTGGAATTTCAACACATTATCAAGATCGAAAGCTTTATATTGTAATTTAATGTTTCGTAATAATTGATTTATACCTATTTATTATGTGATTGTGATTCATTCCGCATTTGTGCATCTTGAACGAGTTGATGTGATAAATGGAATTTCTCAAATAAAATCATAATCTTGCGAATCGTAATAATTTTAATTTCAAGTTAATTATTTTATAACTTGATCGTCAACGGTCTCTTAAGTGTTTGGATAGAATAGTAGAATCTTAAGTTCATTGTTTTAGATATAATTGAAATTCCACTGGAGTTTATATTTGAATAGACCGGGAAATAATGTCTCGAAACTATTTATTTATTTATCAAAATTCAACCGAGCACTTGTTCGGTTCATATTATACCTACTCATTTATATTTGTACTAAAATCACTTTGTTGTAATTATAAACAACACATTCAACTCTCTCTCTATCTCTCGTTTTCCCAATTATCATTATTTCTAATTCCACCCCACCAATTCCATTTAATTTCAATTAACTCAAATTATTAATTGTATAATTTCAGCAAATTGAAAATCATATAAATTATTTTTTCTATACATACATATATATGAGTATTTATCTCTACAAACAATGGCAATTAATCGTACAATAAAAACACTTTTATTCATGTTAAACATGTATGTTTCCACAGCTGTGGCTATAAACAATGTGTGCCCGGTACAATTTTTCGCTCAGTTACATTTAGCGAATGCTAGATAAAGGATATATGAGACCGAAAATATAGGGATCCATGCGAAATCTTTGTTTGTATATTGGATGCATGTTTTTTGTCTTTCTTTTTTCAAACAATGCGCCTTTAGAGAGTGCTTATGTTAAGTTATATCATAGACACGATCTAACGTATATATGGGCATCGTCTAGAAAATAATAGCAAAACTAAAATAGATATAGAACAACGAATTGTGGCGGTTGAAATTGATTTTTTAATATTAACAAGCCTTTTTTTCTTCTTCTTCTTCTTCATCTTCTTGTTTTATCAATATTCTGATAAATGATGTTAAACGGGAAGTTTCTATAGAGTTGAATAAGAATTTATAGACGATCGATGTATACATATATGTATATGCAGGAGAAAAGCACAACAAAAGAACTTTTTCATAAAATTAACCATGTCACGTTCATCTGTTACGTGTGCGAATTTCAGAAAAAGTTGTGCTTTCTTCGTACTGTTAACACAAAAGACAAGAAAAAATAAATTCTGTTAGTTTTGTTATTGTTAAAAAAAAAAACAGAAAAAAAGTCACACAAATATATATATATATAGAAACTTCACAATTTACTAGTTAATTTGATTTGTTTCCATTACATAAGTTTATAAAACTGAACACAAAAAGCAAATATCAACTTTAATCCAACGGAAACTTATTCTGCAATTGTATGATAAATTAAATTTAATTCATTGTCGGGAAACCGTAATTGAAGTTCTAGCAATTAATAATGGAAATGTTAGTATTCTTTTAGATTCATAATTGAATGTTTCCTAGTTCAAATATATTACAGTTAAGTTTGATATGGAATGGCAATTACAGTAAAACCTCTATTGACAAAGAGTCTGTTCAAGAGCGGTTTGGAATAAGTATTGTGCTCAAAAGAGGTTCTGCCTCATCGAATTTATAGGTATCAGAAAATATCCGACAGTATAGTGCTCTCAAAAAGATAAAAAGTTGGATTTATTCAAAAATTATAAAAAGCTGCATCGTGTATTTTATTCAAATTTACCATAAGGTAAATTTTTGTTTTCACAATTAAATAAATTTTGGAGGCTACATTAACAATTGCCGAATTATATATATGAAATTTATAAAGCACTTGACCCGATAAGGTGCTGAGGTCATCAAGATATAACCAATACAAAGCTTAATCTCGATAGTTGAAAGGTTATGACATTTTTATAGGACTACCGAACACGGAATCGAATGATTGTGTTCTGCATTCTAATCGAGAAATATCCAATTTTTATATAATTTAAATACAATCATTCTACTCTCCGTTCAATTTCTCAAATCTGAATTAATATTTTATCGGAGATCTTGCACTAATATTAAATACACAAAACGTATACAATAAAATGAAAACAGTACGATCTCTATCTTATTCCGAAACATGTTCGAAAATAAAGCAACAATAACGATCGTCAGCAGAAAAGTAAATTGTTCGGCAGATGCCAATGGTAGTTGGAACAAATTGCAACACATTTATGATATTGACAATAGTGGTCTTCAGTATCTTGTTAAAGAAAAAACAATCCAAGATTTCTCAGATTACACCTGAACGCATCCACTAAACGACCAAAACAAAAAAATACTAATTAACCAGTCTATTTGTTAAGAAGGAAAATTGTCGATAGACTCACATTCTATTCGAAAATATTTAGTCAGTTTCTTCTTGGTCTAGAAAATGTTTTATCAAACTCTTAGTATAGGCATTGTGAAAGTGGCGTTATCTCCGACAACTGTCCCTTTGAGACGATAACAACTAACGAGCTCTCCCTGTTATCTGGCGGCGAAGGGAGGAGCACCGTCAACAATAATCTACCAAATAGTTAGTATGATTATAGAGATGTGCTCATACAACTCCACCTCTCCGATATCACTTCTATATCACATACTTTGGTGGATAAAAAAAAACAAACAGTAGAGAGAAAGCTAATTTTGTAATCTTTATATCGAAAGCTTTTGTGTGGTTTTCGTATAACAAAATTTCCTCATCAAGCCTAACTATGTTTAGAATCACAAAGCTCAATTATACCAATTGATCGTTGATAATGAACTTTACTGAACTATTCAGTGTGATTATTTTTTTTTTGCTGTTGTTGTCGCCAAGAAAAATGTTCTGAAAGCGCTTTAGAACTTTACTATACAGGATTATTAGTAGAGCTTTCTCTTTGTTCGTTCTAATTAAAAGTTTTAGTTAGCCTCCCTAATAAAGAACAACTCAGTTTTAATCTTGTTATCTTCTCCAAACTAGATAGAATAGATGATTTGATTTTTAATATGTTCTCGATATTCCAGAGATAAATCAATCTATATGTAAATTATTAAGACTTATTTTCTGTTGACGCAAAACTAATTTAGTTTGTTAGTTAACTCGTTCGTTATTAGTTAGTCTAGAATTCCAACTAATTGTTAGTAGTTTTAATAAAGTTGAGATTATAAGATCACCGACAGTTGGTTGTTTGGGAAAGAATTTAATTGATAAGTTTATCGATTTTATTGATATCTGGTTTTCTAATTAATTCGATTTAATTTTCTAAACAATTTTGATGGAATTTCGGGTTCACTATTCAATTTTGAATTATATGCGAAGAAATTTTCTTCAAATTCGACCGTTTCTGTAGTTTCTTTGGCAGAAATTTCATCAAAATTCCATTTGTTTCTATATAAACTACTAACAAATTTGAACCTCTGAAATACAATAACGATGAGTGTAATAAAAGTTTCAGTATTAATTTTGTCCTTATAGGCACATTTTTTCTTGTAAAAAATTTCATGCCCTGAATAATATTTTCGTTATTAAAAAATATCCAAGGCATTTTATTGAGACTTTATTGGAATAGTTTGCAATTTTTCAACATTTCAGTATATAATTTTTTTTTTTTAGTATCTTTTAACAAAGAAGATTACCATGTGCATTGTTTCCAAACTCTAACACAGGCTCAAAAGTTTTTAAAGCTCTATAAGTATAATATTTTAAGCTTTTCCGACTCTTTCTAATTCACATTTAATTCATATTTTCATATTATAAATTTTCCAACTTTTAGAGAAAAAAAAATTACCGATAGGATAGAAATTGGTGTATTTTCCATTGTAGTCGAAAAATAGATAGGAGAATTTTTTTTTTCTCATC
This sequence comes from Zonitis immaculata, assembly GCA_037414775.1. Lineage (NCBI taxonomy): Eukaryota > Metazoa > Arthropoda > Insecta > Coleoptera > Meloidae > Zonitis > Zonitis immaculata. The sequence continues at coordinate 9,674 of JAZBGX010001035.1, read as the reverse complement.
TATAAGCTCCAATTAAAGCATTGAGTTACAACATCTTTTGTTAATATATCCTTTTGTTATTTGAGTGAATAGTATTTAGAAAAAAAATGCATTACACTGACAAAGACAATTTTCTAAATATGATCTCATTCCATTTATTATTTTTTGGAGAAGCTTTGACTATTGCAGACGTATCTCCTCTTTATAATTTCGTTAATAAATCGATCGACAATTAGTCAACTTGAGAATATTGTCTGATAGATATCGAGAAAATAGAACTGGCCCAATAATTCAATTGAGAGTGTCCAGCAAAACGGAGTTAATGATCTTGCTAACACTTTAAGACGTTTCTCTTGTCACTCGCACACTCCACCCAACCAACATTGAATCGACTAAATGATACCAGAAGCTATATTTAGAGTTTTATGAAACTTTATCGTTTAAAACAAACACCTATTGATTTATTAGTATTTAATAAGGAAAAATTAATAATTGAACGAGAATCTGATGTAGATTTCGATATTGACTATGATGTATAGTTTCACATTAGATTTTCTGGTGGGCTTCATGTAAATTGACGTATAGTCGTACAGTTAACATGCCAGCACTCCATCACTGTGATGTATGATCGGTCATCTGATTAAGAAATACGGCCTGAATTTAGAATTATAGAAACAATTTTTTTTTTTTGGTATTCTCGCCTATAAGTAAAATTGGAATCTTTGTCGATTATAACCACACACACACACACACAAAACAACTCACTACCACTAATTTCATTAAACTTGATTAAATTTTGTTAATAGTAGCGTTCACCATACGAACATCTAATTAAAATTTGTAATTTAATGTTTATCTTATGATAACATATACCAGTCTACGATATTTACATTAAACATTAATTGAATCAATAGAAATTTTGATCGATATATTCGTATTAATTGCAATATCGTTGTTTTGTTTTTTTTTTTTTTTGTTTTTATCCATTTTTACCTCATCTGGTTTTATAACAACCTATTATAAGGTCAATTTCGTTTTATTTATCCGTTTTTTACAATAATAATAGTAATAATAATGGCTATATAGCAAGGATAGAATATACCGATAATGGAAATACGTAGACCGTAGATAATCGCATTTTATTCTTATTATCCTCCAGGACGGATTTACATTCAAAATTAAATTTCATCAAAAATGCAAGCAAGATACGGAAAGGAAATTGTCTATTTCCTCTTAATTCAATACAACATCCACACATATATAGCTATCGCTATTGCTAAAACAATAATTAATTAATCATAGTTGATGACAACGGTTGTTTGTTTTTTTTTTTGTTTATAGTCATTTTCTAATAGGATGCGCATGGTTGTAAATTATGCAAAAAGCTTTTTAATATGAAATACAATTTCTACTTAACGTAGATTCTCAAGGAAATCGCGGTCATCCTTCATTGCGCCCTTATTACCAACCGCCATTTCTCCTCCCCCGCTCTCTTTATCAAATTAATTCATTTATATATTAGTTTTACAAATTCACCTGCTCTCTATTCTACTATATCTCTCTCTCTCTCTCTCTCTCTATTATAAATAAAATTATATTTAAACTGGGAATCTTTCTACAACTTTTAATAGTTTTATAACGCATATATATGTTGAATGAAATGGTAGAAAATTCAATTTCTCCCCAAGCGAAAACACAAAACAAATTTTCATTTAAATGAAAATATGGTGTACAATTATTATAAAAAAAAACAAAGTTGTGTAATAAAGTTTTATCGTGCTTATTTATACTTCAATAATTACTTAATCAGTTGTTGTTATTTGGAAAACGGTTTGACGATTATTAATTGTTGTCGCCTCGGAATATCGAACGAAAACAACAACTTTAAAATGTCAATAATATTAATGGATTCTGTGGTATTTTTAAATGTGTTTACTGAGAAATATTTCCGATGTTCCACGAAATATCTGATCCTGGACCAATTATATAGCGCAAATAGGTGATCAAATAAGGGATGATATACACCTATCCGTTGGGATGATAGCAAATGTTTTGAATATTTAAAAACTCTTTTGGTTGAGTCTAGGAATTGTCAATTTGATATGTAAAATAAGTGTCGTGTTGTGTCGAGAAAGTCATCAATTTCTAAACTGACTATTCTGATAAAAAATTCAATTTTCTAACATGTACAATGTCAAATCTCTACCTATATCTTATATATAAATACGTTTTTTTCTTCTTTCCCTCTCGTTTCGTCCATGTGGCCGATTTATTTATTTCTATTTCTTTATTCAAGCAAACATCTAAATCCTGTCTTATCTAGAAAACGATATCTCTTAATACTGTTGAAAGCAAAACGGAGTCATTCCAAAAAGGTTATTATCCGTCGAAAAAAAAAACGGTTTTATTGATAATAAAATTGCTGACTCCATTTTGCTATCAATATTTTTCGGTGATCGATTAAAGCCGAAATACAACGAAAATTTTGTAGGTTTTTTCCCCTCCAAAATAATCATCATTAATATTATTATTATTATTATTATTATTTCTGTTATCATTGTTTATAGATAAGAGGGGTTGTGCTTGAAGTAAATTGGGATAGTGTCAACCTAAGAAAATACACGCTTGTTATAACAATAATAATAATAATAATAATAATAACATCAACGTTTATGGGGGTAGTTCCATATTCGCCATTTAATGTGACTCTTCGTGTTTTGGGAATATTAAAAGACAGCCATTTTATAGTCGACTTTATGTTCCTGCAAATTGGGAATACCTTGAAGGAAACCTATCGGAATTGTATAGAAAATTTGAATAACAACTTTCAATAATTTAGTTGTTAATGTTAAAATATTCAAATTGTTATCTAATAACAATTCAAAACAGTCATTATATTATGTTTATATATATATAGTCTGGAACTGTAAATGCGAATAATATATAGACTTCAACACTAGACTACTAGTAAAGATAATGTTAATGTTAGATTTCAACTGGGACTTGAATGTGAGGTGGTTTAGTTGAAAGTTTCTCCTATCCAGTAACATACAATTGTTGGAGACATTAATGGTACTCGAACTGTTAAAGTTGGTTAGTTGGATGCTTGTTCTCTCAATAATTCTCTCCAATTTAATAAATTTTTCAATAAATAGAAGTTTCTAAATATATTTGATTAATTTTGGAAAAATGGTGGATGCGCCGGGCGAATCAAATTCAATTAAAATTTTTCGAATTACTAAACTTACCATCAACCAATTGTATTGAATAACATCAATGTCAACTCATCTTCACTATAGTTAACAATGACTTGGAATTAATTGAAACTATTGCGATTGGATTGTTATTTATTGAAAAAAAAAAAGAAAAAAAAAACTACAATTATCTCAAATTAAGCGATTAATTCATACAATCTTTAAAATTTGTAGCTATCATTAAGATGGACAAAACTGATAATAACGGTTAGTTAACGGATAATAAAGCGGCATATATTCGGTCGTTATAAACGAACGTGAGCTAACATTCAAAAGCAGCAATTCTCATCATAAATGTTTATTATCTATTAATATTCGTTATTCGTGTCGATTAAATCTAAATTCTACTTAATATCGAATCGAATTTGTTTGTGTTTTTTTTTATGCTAAAGCTCTAACGAAATTTTACTTTGGAATGGTATAGAAAGAATGTTTAGAATCGGGATTAGTAATTAGTTTGGAATGGAAATGGAACAAAACAGTAAAATTCTCTGCCTCTGGCTAGAAGTGATGCGGTATTATTACGATGAGTTTTAGGGCGCAAATGCGAGTGCTCTTTGGAAATAGAACTATGTCGCTTTTAAAGATATAAAACATAAAACTCGAAACATCATCTAGGCTTTTGCGAAATCTCTTTTGTTATAATGCTTTTTTTTTTAAAAAAATAGCAACATAAAAGGATTTTTTAAGATTATTAAATATTAGAGCAGCATATGACTTTTATATTGTATTATTTTTTTCAATATAAAATCATATAAAGCTTGTTTTAGAATCGATGCAATAGAGCGGGAAAGTAAACGAATCGGAAATTGCACTGCACTAGCGTAGCTCTGACTATAGTAACTAGAAAGAGGGATGATGAAACTTTAGCCCTTGGCGAAATTGCCGAAATCATTATTGGAAATGATGAACGATATATCTATATATCTAGATATTAATTCCAACGACTAGTCATTGGAATGGATTCCAACAATATTATTAGATAGTCATTTAGATAATTCCCTGATTTATAAATAAATTTCCCCCCATCAGTATTATTATTATTATTATTGTTTTTTTTTTAATTTAAACTCGTAAATTGTCTATTTATTTATGGATTCGAAAATTTATGCTCAGATATCTTTCCAAAGTTGACATCATAAATCTTCGAGAATATTAAGAAAATAAGCTTGTCTCATATTATCCGAATTTCTTATATTGCGCCCACTCAATGTAAGAAA
>JAZBGX010001034.1:0-10708 GCA_037414775.1 Zonitis immaculata | reverse complement strand
ATTTTAATTATAAACAAGAAACAAGAAAATAATGGCAAAAATGTTCATTTCAATTGCAATAATGATACTAAATACTTACTGAATTCCAAATTATCACAGACAAAACAAGTGAAAAAATAATTGTGAACCAACTTATAAATTAATAATAAAAATAACAACAATGTGCACATTTATATTATTCTTTTTGTTTCAGAGTGACATATCACCATATTGAAGAGACCATTTTTCATAAGCAACCAAACTTTGTGGTGAAACACTTCGCCTAATACGTTTCAATGAATCCAAAAAATCATTAATTGTTATACTTCGTATTGAATTCGGATCCATTTGTTTGACTTGTTCTGGTTGTAATTCTAGAATGAAGCCAAATAAATTAACATTCGAAAGAACTAACTTGATGTGATTTGATGTATAACCTCTGATTGGTCCCAAAGCAGCATCTTTAGCTAATGCTGTTAAATCACTAGCTGAATAACCTTCAGTTAATGTTGCTAAACGATTCAATTCTTGTTGAGTTAAACTACAACCACCCTGTTTTGTTAACAATTTTTTTAATAATTCACCACGTGTATTTAAATCCGGTAATGTAACGTAGACACGTTTTGGAAAACGACGTAATGCCGCTTCGTCTAATTCGTGAGGACGGTTTGTGGCAGCCATAACAAGAATCTAAATAATAATTATAACCAATATAGAATATGAATTGGAGAATTGAATTTAAGTAAAATTTTTACTCGATCACTCTCCGGATTACTGGGTAAACCATCAAATTCGACAAGGAATTCGGTCTTCAATCGCCTAGTTGCTTCATGTTCATTGTTTGAACGTTCTGATAATAGCGAATCAACTTCATCAATGAAAATAATTGAAGGCTGTAGTTCACGGGCAATGGCGAATAAAGCACGAACCATTTTCTCACCTTCACCCACATATTTTGATGTTAAGCTAGCTGCACTTATTGAAAAAAATGTCGCCTGAAAAATTTAATCATTTCGAAAAACCAAACTGATTGAAAATGTAATTAGATAATGAATTTACTTGGCATTCAGTGGCTACAGCACGTGCAAGAAGAGTTTTGCCATTACCAGGTGGTCCAAATAATAATAAACCCCTAGCTGGTGTTCTTAAGCCAGTAAATAATTCTGGCCTTAAAGATGGTAAAATTACCATTTCTTGTAATGCTTGTTTTGCTGTTTCTTGTCCAACAATATCATCCCATTGTACTTTGGGACCACCTTCGACGATTTCATCCAAAATTGATTGAGCTAATTTCGGATCAACACCACGTAATGTTGGTGATTTGCCCCGATTTGATGGTTTTGTAGTATTTCCTTGAAATAAATAACGAAACAAAGATATATTGATTAATAAATTAAATATAACTGAATAAATAAATAAATACCATAAGTGGATGTTGGTTTCCTTATAGGGGAGCCAGTATTTCCTGGTATTGATAATTGTTTTTTGATTGCAGGTGGTGTTGATGATAATTTATTAAAAGGCCGAACTGGTTGTACAGGAGCACTACGTGAACCCATTGATCTTGGCAATGTTTGACTTTTTGACAATACAGAATTTGGAGGTCGTTTACTTGCCACAGTTAACTTTTTGCCAGACGCTATGGAAATAAAAAGATATTCAAATTTAATTTGGAATTATTGACATAATTGGAATTCATCAACCCCAGATACATACATACATATACATAATTAAATTAAAAATAAATAATTAAATTAAAAAAACAAAAACAAAAAACAATGATGATACCTGATCTAGTTAAATCAAGTTTAGGGGTAGGAATACTACTGGGGTAGTTAATTTTGGGAAGTATTTTCTGTTCTTTTTCATAAGCCTGTTGTATATGTATTGTTGCCATAGTTTCTATAAGAAAATCCAAAATATAATAAATAATTGAATTGAATTGAAAAAAGAAAAAGAAATCGACGAGATATTTGCATACAAACTTCAAGTTTTACCTAAAAATTGTAGGCGATCTTTGGCCATTGCAAGATTAGTTTTCATTTTTTCATGTAATCGTTGTGCTCTCTCCCAGACTTCTCCACGACCGCCCCAACATTGTACAGCAATACCTAATTCTAATTCAGTGATGCCTTTACGATACAATTCAATAGCCAAGTCTTTTTGTCCTGTAACAAAAAAAAAAACACTCGTATGTAATTCCATTTCGTATATTCACTTACATTTCAATACCTTCATTTTCTTCATCTATTTTCAATGCTTTTGAAATATATTCGAAAGCACGTCGATGGTGATGTTTTTGTTTAGCTAATAATGGATCACCAGGTCCTGGTGTTGAGATTTTCTGTATCGATCTAGACATTTCCGTTATCTCTTCAACAATAACACAACTATTATCTGTATTGTTTGAATCAAATTCAAATTGACGCTGTTTAATTAAATAATTCGACGATGTACAATAAATAAATCGTACAATAACAAAAATTTGATATAATAACGTACGTAATATATGAAATAAAAATATAATTGGAAATGATACTATGCATAAATTTCGTTTATGAACTGATGTATTTGTATTTAATGATGTGAATATCACATTGTTATCAATATTTGGATCACTTTTTCGTGATTTTTTGCCTGGTGATTTGCTACTTTGTGTTTTTCGAACCATTCGGAAGCCATGACATTCATAAACTTTGGAAAAAAAAAAACACCAACATTTCATTGACACTTTCATTTGTTTTTCGATTTTTTAGCTCATTGTAGCTCAGCACAAATTCACTGTTCATTTCAGTACTGTTAATTATATAATAAAATGGATTGGAACAAGGTATATGAGTGACTGAACATTTTAAAATATTGAACAATTAGATTTCAAAAATTTAATAATTAGATTGCAAAAGATTGATTTGGAATGAATGTAGAACTACAATAATATTATGTCCGTTATTATTATTTTTTTTAATTTATATGGAGACGTGTAAGCATTACTACAGCATTCCAGATATTAAATCCCTTCATCTATTAAGGATCACAAATTTGGTCTTTATTTGTGATGGATAAAAGTATCATGAAACATGAAATAGAAATAAATTTGAAGAAATCGCTACACTGTTATTTTAATAATGATTTGGATGTCTTTTTTTCATGTTTTAGAAATTGGAGATTCCAAAACGTTAATTTGGGATAAGAGTAAGTTGCATAATAAAAACATTATTCCAGAGATGCTGAGATGAGTAATCATTTTGTTTGTATTTGATATTTAATTTTTGCGACATCAATGTTGTTTCAACAATCATTATTTGGAAAATTTATTTGTCGTAATTATAGTGTTCGGAAAATAATTGTAAGATATGTAAGTTATATTTATCTGTTTTTATTTTCAATAAGATTTGCTGAAATGGAATAAATTTGTATTGTTTGAGTAGCACTTGATTGGTTTTCAGTTGGCAACAGTTGTTTGTCGATTGTATAGCTTTCTGTTTCTTGTTGATTCTTCTAGCAATTCATAGATGTCGCCCAAGCTCTGGTTCTGCTCATTTTATGTAGATGACGTTACTATAGACTTTTAACAATTTGTAATGTTTGGTTATTACATTTCGAATGTTACTAACAAATATTTCGTTTTATTTTAGTAATTCATTGAATACTGTGCTCCATCTTGTTATAGGAATGGGCTTCAATATTGCAATGGAGAGATGAAAGCAAGACTCAGATGGAATTTGTATATATTGTATCGATCTGTTCTCACAGTAAGAGTAAGTGTAAAACCATTATTAACGTTAAACATTGCTGGATAATTATTCCATTTATCTATTTATAGGATTTGATTCTTCAATTGAGGCTCACATATTTGGACTATTTTTATGGTAAGATTGTTGTGTACTGGAAATAAATTTGAAGAAATGACTCGCCACACAATAATCGAAGCAATAAGCTATTTCATTTGATCTTTATTCAACAGCAATCGGGATGGATTGATCATTTGGTACATTTTGAGGTTCATAATTTGATGTTGAATTTTTTGGTGAATCACTGAAATGTCTTTTTTTCATGTTCTAGAAATCGGAAATCTCAAAACGTTGAAAAGACAGTGTGACGAGAATTAACTGCATTATGGATTGTAGTTTTACAGCGCTATTTTATTGATTTGACAAATTTGGAGAGACTGCTTGACAAATCGTTATGTATTCATTTCTCTGTTGATGGATTATTTAGAAGAGTTTTAAATATCAAGTATAAGAGGTGAATACTAAGAAAATGGATGATGGATAACTGCAAAATTAGGACGTACTTTGGGTTTTTTTTCAAACGTTCAACGATTAAATGTGACCTGATAAATTATAATAAATACTTTTTGTTTTGTTTGCCAAACAAGTAGAATATTATCTCCGTTATTATAGGAGACATTAGAGAAAATTATACATACAAATTATTATAAATTATGCTTTTTGAGTGTCCTGGTCGAGCATGACTCAAAACATCATTACCCTTTCTACAAATAATAATGATAATAATAGGAGTAATATTTAATGCTGAAAATTTAATTGTCTATTAATGATGGTTGTTTGATAATTCATATTGAATTGAATTAAGATCTTTAGCACTACATAATGGTGTACTGAATGGTACTATTTGATTAATTCGTTTATGTTGTATAACAGGGAATGAGTTTTTATCGCAACCAATACATGAATCGAATCGGTGTCCCCATAATATATCTGAATTAATGTACGATGTACGATTTTGTGAAAATTGTCCAGTTACACATGATGTACCTTCAATAACTGCCACAATTTCAAATCTACAATCAAATCAATTGAAATTACAGTAGGTATATACAACTACAAACCTGATAATTTATGTTGTTCGTACTTTTTTTGTAATAATTCTAATGGTGATAATTGCCATAATGGACTAGACTCATCAATAATATGTACAATTTCTAATGGGAATATTAGAAAACCGTATGGTTGTAGTTTTATTTGTTTTGTTGTTAGAAAATCATGATCATCATGAGTTTTATTGATGAAATATAAATTTATTCTTGTACCAATGGAAACTTTACCAATAATATCAACAATACGTATTATAAAACATAATTGGCCATCACGTAGATATATCTAGAAAAATACATATGTATGTACAATGTACCTACCTACAAGTAGGTATATAAATAAATAAATAAATAAATAGATTGTTCTCATTTATAAAATTAATTTCAATTATTTTCGAATCAAATTCATCGTTTAGGAGGGTTTACCTACAGCCGCTGAAGAAATATCTCATCAACTATATAGGTATACCTATTGATTCATAACCTATACATAGGTATATGTATACCTACTACTATAAACAATTTTATAGACTATTGAAAATTTTGTACAATTTTTGATATGAATAACCTTTTTATTGATCTTACTTAGAAATTGAATAGACTCTATAAACAACGAGCTGATGCATTTCAATATTTTTTGCGACTTATTTTGAGTGGCGCAAAAAAAGTTATTCAAAAAAGAGAGCCGGTGGGACAACGTGTTTGTGTTATGGCAAAACGCTGAAGCTTGACCGAATCTCCTTTTCCTATAAACAAATCCAAGAATGACCAAAAATAAGGGCCAACCTATAATATAGCAGCAGATGGTTGTTTTTTGATTATTAGTTAAATTATAGGTAAGTTGAATTAGATATAGTTTGGGTTTGCCGAAAGGCCGCGTTTGTCAAATGTATGTATAGGATAAAGCAGTCATTCCACGAAAAGGCAACATCTCGATCATTGACTATCTATAATATATACATACATACATACATATAACTACAGTAACTATATATTATATGTACCTATATGTATATGTATGTATCTCCATTTGAAATTATAGATTAGGACTATATACTATAAACAGAAAATACTCACTACAGCTTTCCTACTAAATAACGATAATGGGTCTTTAGTGAATGGTTTTGATATTTTCACATAAACGGCACTAACTAATGCACCCTGTATTGCAACACTAACTAATGATTGTAATGCCACAACAATCCAAATATGCTGGCATTTTTCTGTTGGATATCTAGAGCCATATCCGATTGTTGTTATTGTTTCAACGCTCAATAATAAATAGCCCGTAAAAGTATTTGTATTAACAATACAATAATCTTTCTTTATATAATTGTTATCGTTATCGTTATCATTATCGAAATCACCACTAATTCCAGCCAACCACATCCAAAATAGACCGAATACAATGAATGTTAGAAAATTAACTAGACATACAGTTGATAGAATCCATCTCCAACGTATATTCAATAATGTATTACCCAAATCACGAAAATAAATCAATTGTTTATTTAACGGTAATTTTATCAAGAATGTATTCAAACCGCCTCTTTGACTAATTAAACGTGTAATTTGACATGCACGTTTGTAACTATTTGTTGAGCTAAAACATGATGATTCATTTCTATTTTTTAATCAATCGAAATTCCATTACACATAATTAGTATAATAATTCAATTGAAAAAATTAGAAAAACAAAAACATAATTAAGAATGATTACTTATTATTTAAGATACCGAATTAGTTTCATTATACTTTTATTTTTCAATAGAATACAATATAATTACCTACGTGAACTTGGATTTAAACTGTTGATGATACTTTTTTGAAAATTTGAATCATCATCATCATCATCATCATCATCTTGACTGACGACTTCTCTAAATTCATCAATAACACTATCATATTCGTATTCGAATAATTCCATGTTTTCTCCTTTTGTTGACAAAACAGAATGAATGGTAAGCAATGATAAATCTTTGTGGATCATTTATTTGTAGATTCTCGATAAGATAACACTGTCAATTTTTTTTTTATTGATTTATATTGATTTTGCTGTTGTTGTTGTTGTTCTTATCAATTATTCGTTTCAATTATATTGTTTAATAACAAGTGAAGGTGATTCGTTTTGATAACCCGATTCATAGAGAATAGATATTATCTGAATAAAATGCTGAGCAAACTGTTTCGAACAATTTAATTAAATCATTTAAATTTATTGAAAGAATAATGAAATTGAATAATTTATTTCCAATCCCGCTACTTTTACTACTTATTTTGAATTATAGTATTTCATCATGAAATTTGTGTGTGTATACATAATACATATATCTTTAAAGCTAGCTACATACAATATCTAGATTAGATTATCTACTTTACCTTTATTACCATCTAATTATCAAGTCTATAGCATTTCATTAGAGATTCGTTCTTGTTATAAGCACCTACCAAGATTTATATTTATGTAAATTTTACAATCACCATTCTGCTATTGTAGTGGATTTCAATTTTAACGTTTGAATCATTTTAAAAAATATCGAATAAACCATATATTACTTATTACTTATTACTTATTATATTAGATTAGATAAAGTTTCTACTTTCAGTAGTTGGTTAATTCACCGTAGTGTGGCACTACTATTCTACTTATAATTGGGTTTCTTTGTAATTCGTTGTATTTATTAATAGAAATCTTTCTAAACTAGTCAATAATGGATCATTTTTCAGTTTATTCCAAATATTAGTATTATCACTCGAACCAGCATCGTCATCATCATTATCATCATCATCATCATCATCATCATCATCATCATTATGATCAATGTTCGAATTGTGAACAATAACTGATGTTGATAGAATAGGACTTGCAATTCCTGAATTGTAGTCTTGTTGATTTTCTGGACTATTCTCACAATTATTATTATAATGATCATTATTTTTAGTACTGGCATTTTTCTTGTTGTTGTAAATCAAATTTGAAATATCATTCAAAACTTCATGATAACGTTTAGCACTGCATAATGGCATTTGTAATTCTTCAGTTTCATTGAATGAACGATGATCAACAATGAAATTGTTATTGATTCCATTGAATTTAATACATCTCATGAATCTATGTCCCCATAAAATTTCCTTACTCAAATATGAAGTTGTTGTACTCGATATATTCGATGTTGATAAACTTATTCCTTGCATTGCTACGATTATTTCCATGCTATCAAAAGAGAAAGGAAAATGCATAAATAAATAGAAACAAATCCGTATCATCTTGAATAAATACGATAAGTAGGGTATGCTGGAAAAATCGATTTATTACTCAAACTATCATGTATATTTATATGTACCTATACATATAAGTATAGAGACGATATAGAATTTTATTGACGTAATCAAATTGCAAGAGCTACCGACCAAATTTTTGTAACAACAATGTAACTTAACAAATTCTATAACAATAAAGATTATTATTATTATTATTATTATTATCAGCAATTCAGTGATCGAAGCAAAACGAAAAATCAACGGTTTAGCTTAATTATTGTTAGATTTCTAAATGGCGATTGATAAAGGAGCAGAAACAAATTATATATTGCTATAAACAAATCATTTTGTCTTGTGTATTTATTAAGAAGGGAAAAAAAGAATGTTGATTTCAATCGATGTTGGAAAATTTTTCTAGTATGTATTATTATTTTTGTATGTATTGAATGTGAATTTGAATTTGGATGTACCTAGTCATCGTTGTTGGTTGTTCAAATTTATATGTTGATTAGATTGCAGTTAGGATGGCGGCGTCATAAATTTGTGAATTTGTGTGAATATCAATCATAGTAGGTACTCGGAGTTTTTGTTATTTTCTTTTATATTTACATGTCGTTGAACTGTTTTATTATTCGAAATAAACTAAATGTAATTGCGATAGTAATTAAATAACCTTCAGAATTGCAATAAACAATAGTAGAATGGATATGAGGCGGCAGCGGCGGCGGCGGCGGCGACGGTATTGACTTACTTTTTCTCAATTAAATCTTTGGCTGACAAATCCCATAATGGACTAGTTTCGTCGATTTTATGAACAATTTCAATCGGCCAAATTAGGAATCCTATATTATCCAATTTCAACATTTTCAATTGATATTCTTCTTGTTTTTTCTGTAAAACATATGCACTAATTTGATTATTGCATTGATAACGATTGTTGATGTCTCGAATGCGAAATATTAAACAAAACTCATTATTTCTTTGATTGATCTATAAAATGAATGGAAAAAAAAGTTGTATATGTAAATATATACATATATAGTATATATAGTTATATAGTTGTATGTAATTGAATCGTACAATTGCGTATCGACTAAAAGAATTCATTGGATTCATCTTTTTCGAGCCACTAATCTTTCCGTAAAACATACCAACAACCACACCACAAATACATATTCCAGTCAATATTTGTAAACATAATACAAATATAGCCTCTATACAATGATGTGTTAATGTACGTGAACCAAAACCAATAGTCATTTGTGTTTCAACACTAAATAATAAATAACCAGTAAAACTTTGTATACCAATAAGACATGTTCCCTCACTATTACCATTTAAATCGTCATTTGTTGATGCAATCAACATATAAATGGATGCAAACAATATGAACGATAGAAAGAAGCACGTTATTAAAACAATCAAGAGCCAATACCAACTATTCGATATTAATGTATTGATTATATCATGGAAATAAATTGCATTGAAATGGTAGCGTAATGAATTGGAACGATGAATTTCATATTTGCCAGTTTTTCTAACTAAACGACGGATTTTCGTTTGAACATGCTGCTGGCTACGATACAATCTGAAATTCGAAAGAAAATCAATCCAATCAGAGACACACAAAAAAACCAAACAAAAACAACAGCAATAATAATAATATTGTCATTATTTTTGGAAAATAGCAAAATATTCACTTATTATGCGTTAGAAATAGACGAAACATATATGACATATGTACATATGCTGATTATGATTATCTTTCAAGGTGAAAAATAATTCTTATTATACAAAATTATATTATCACAAAATTTAATAATTTTGTTCAAATTGTTCTGCTGTTATAAATCTTGTTATAATGAACAATATAATAATAATAATGATAATAATATTAATAGAATAATTATAATTTATTCATCATTGGACAATTGCGTCGTATTTGCTGATTGTGAGATGACAAAATGTACATTGAATGTAGTTATATGTATGCATAGGGGTACACCTATATAGGTAGTTAGGTGTTTTCATTTATAGAGCGTGTCTAGGAAGGTTATTTGGGAACTTCCGAATTATAACTTTAACAACCTCTCTCTTCTTATCTATATCGACATATGATCGACAAACATATGTACATTACTTGTACGCGTCATCATGAGTTGCACTGATTGTGAGAGTTACTATATACAAAAATTTGCCATGTGCGTTAAAAAGTCGAAATAGTAAAACTACAGTGGACGTTTGTCGAACTTTTGTTGTCGTAACTATACATGCAACAAAAGATGACGTACAAGCAAATGGTAATAATATTATACCTATAATAATTCTTTCAATTGTATCTATTAAACTTTACCTGTTACTTGTTCTGCTATTATTTCTTATCAAATATATGGGATATGTTTTTTCAGAATTGTCAAATAACTCGTCACCATGTTCTAATATTTTTTCATCAATATCAATTAAACTATTGCCAGCGTTGTATTTTATCATTGTAGGTGTATGTATATACGTATACTGTGCGTTTAATTAGTTTTTGAACGCGGAATATGAATACATACATAATAACATACATAGATAGATAGAGTTATTAAAAAAGTAATTCCAGAAATGCCATAAATTTGTTTGTATTTC
>JAZBGX010001033.1:0-21966 GCA_037414775.1 Zonitis immaculata | reverse complement strand
ATGCACTTCCTGGTCATATCACAAATCAAGATATAAATAAAGACAATGGATTTGAGGAAATTCAAAAGAGAAAATTACCAATTATATCAAATCTTGATGAAATAGAACAAATCATTGAAACTATACCAAATGGAAAACAATCAGATGGAATTCCAACTCTGTTAGCGGAAAAGCCTTCGAAAAGAACAAGAAAACAATCGAAAACAGCCGAAAAAGAAGTAACATTCACAAAAACACAAATAATTTGATGATAAATTGTTGTATTTATAGAAACCAGTTGAAGTATTCCCCGATCCAAAATGTCGTATAAAATTTAAACCGAAATTCACTCATAAAATAAACCGTACTGAGGTAAATGTTCAAAGTTTTTGCAAACCAATTTGTTTCGTTTATGGACTTTTTTTTTTTATAGAAATACGAACTGAAAAATGTTGAACGACAAAATCTAATATTACCCAAAATTAAAATAGAAGAGTTAAATTTTCAAAGTCTTACAGAAAGATATCATTTTAGTTTAGCAGAGACACAAAATGTTATACCACAGAATATGGATGGTGATTTGACTTCTAAAAGGTAGCGTTCAAATTTTTACTCCAATAATAACAATAATAATTCGATTGATAGGGAAACTACTCAGTTAGCTAGCAAGATCCAATATGTTGATTTACCTCCAATGAAAGAAAATATACCCCCAGAACAGTCCATTATTTCAGCGAAAAATACTGATGCAATTCCAATTGAAATCTTCCAAAAACAACAAGAAACACCGCTTGAGCCAATTAGAGAAATTATTGAAACACCGCTGGAGCTAGTTGGAGAAATTATTGAAACACCCCAAATTGTATCGCCACCCACAAAAAAACAGAGAACAACTCAGGAAATTGGTTTAGGGTAGGTTGTTTCGTTAAATGTTATTAATTTATTCTAAAAAAAAATTGTCGATTTTGATTGAAATTTTATAGGAAAACTATCGAACAAACAATAGCTGTAGCTGCTGAAAATCCAATAATTGAAAAAATATCACAAAAGTATCACACAAATCGATTTAATGAATTAAATTTTAATTATTGAATACTTCTAGGGATGCTGTAGCCACACCTTCCGTATTGATACCAGAAGTAACACTCGATCAATCAACTGATTATCTAAAAGCATCAATTGAATTGCGGTAATTGTTTTTTTCTTTCATTGTAATAATAAAACAATAATGCTAATAATGATAATTATTGTAGGCGACAAATTATTGTTAATAAAGTTTCGTCATTTCAAAGACCTTCAACAATAGAAGAAGTTTGTCCAGGATCTGTTAATAGATTGAACATCGCCAAAACGTTTTCGGATTTACTCAGTAATCTTTAAAAATTTGCAAATATATTCTCATAATTTATTTTATTATTTCTAATTTATAGCTTTATGTAAACATGGTTACGTTTCGTTAGAAGGTGATGAATCATCAAAACTAAAATTTATACACAAAGGGCGTAGATTCGATAAAGTTTAAGTCAATTTAGAAATAGTTATATTTATGTACTAGATTCAACTTTTGCCTAAAGAATAAGGCGAAATTATTATATATTTTTCAAATAAAATTGAGGTTATATCCTCCTAAATATGTATTATTATTTTAATAGTTATAAATAGAAATATGCAATGAAAGAAAATAATAAATAACACACTACAATTATTAATAATTATATAATAATTTTGTCTTACAATAATGTTCTTCAAATTATTGTTAGTAAAAAAAAAGCTAGGTTATGTTTGGATAACGTGCTAGTTTTAGGTTATACTGTTACGATTTGTTGTTTTTAAGTGAAAAACCTGGGATTTTGTGGAAAAATGAGCGTTAATGACGATAAACCTCGTGTAATTTTAGGCGAATTCAAAGTTACTGATGTAAATTCTTCAAAATAATTGATTTTTTTTCATTAAATATTTTGCTGTTTTTTTTTTTGTTATTAGAATTGTCCGAATAAGCCGACTGTTTTCGATGATAATTGGAATATCGACAATTTTCAAGAGAAATTTCGAATTGTTGTAATACGTTTAGATAACAATGAAATGGAATTCGATATGATTGGTATCCATCCGTTTTTAGCAAATACATTCCGTCGTTTAATGTTAAGTGATGTACCATCAATGGCAATAGAAAAAGTTCATATTTTGAATAATACAACAATCATACAAGATGAAGTATTAGCACATAGATTAGGTTTAATACCATTAAAAGCTGATCCTAGATTATTTGAAGTCAAATCTGATCGTAAGTTGATTATTGTTATAGGGGATCTGTGAAACTACTTTTCAACAATTTCAGCATCTAGTGAATGTACTGAACAAGATTCCTTAGAATTCAGTTTGAAAATTAAATGCAGTTTTAATAAAGATGGTAATAAAGATTCATCACGTGCTGAAGATATGTACAAAAACAATAATGGTACTGTATAAACTTAAATTTGTATCAATTCTATTCAAGAATTATTAATTCCAGTATATTCAAAACATATAAAATGGTGTCCTATTGGTAATCAAAAAGAGAAATTTAATGAATCTGATGTTGGACCGATTCATGATGATATTTTAATAGCAAAAATGCGTCCAGGTCATGAATTAGATTTGAAATTAGTTGCTATTAAAAGTTGTGGAAAAGATCATGCAAAATTTTCTCCAGTTGGTAATGTTAATTGAAACAATTCAATATTATTTAATGATTTAATTTAATTTAATAGCAACAGCATTTTATCGATTATTGCCAGATATAAAATTAACACGTCGAATTGAAGGTGAAGCAGCTGAACGTTTACAAAAATGTTTTTCGCCCGGTGTAATTGCTATAAGACATGAAAAAGGGCGGAAATATGCAGTTGTAGAAAATGCACGTTATGATACAACTAGTCGTAATGTTTTTCGACATGATGATCTTAAAGATGCTGTTATTATGACCAAAGTGCAAGATCATTTCATTTGTATGAGAAAAAGAGAGAAATAGTTGTATTGATTTTAATTTTACAATTTTTTTATTGTTGCAGTTACTGTAGAATCAGTTGGTGCTTTGAAGCCTCAAGATATTTTCGTGGAATCAATGAAAATTCTAAAAAATAAATGTTTATCCTTATTAGAGGAATTGAATTATTCGTAAAAATAATAAATTTTTATAAGCGCCATCTAGGAGTTTATTTGCACACTCATATTTTCACGTTTTTAACATAACCTTAGTTTTGAATGCCGGTGCTGGCTGTTGTTCTGTGATTTCCAAATAATAAACTATGGATCAGTCAAAAGAATTACAGTTTGTTTCAGCTTTTGAAGTGTATAAAAAATTGAATTCTAAAGACAATAAATCGAAAAATAAACGAAAAGGTACAGTATCTTCACCAAATATTCAACCAGTAAAAAAACCGAAAACAAATGAAAAAACTTCAACGCTTCCAAAAGAAGATTCTAATAAAAAACAGATGAAACTTCCAAAACCGATTAATAATAGTGAAAATGGAATTAATAAGAAAAAATCAAAAACAAAATTGATTAGTTTCGATGACGAATCGCCACCCAAATTAATACCAATTGATGAAAACAATATGAAACAAGAAAACGGTGGTGTTAATGTAGACAAACAATTGGAAGACTCTAATAAAATTAATGAGGACCCAACAACAGAATCACAAAGATTACTCCAATGGTTAATATCACCAATAACATTAGAAACATTTTTCAATAAATATTGGGAAAAAGATGTATTACATGTAAAACGTGAAAAACCTAAATATTATTCACATATATTCGATTCAGATCGTTTAGATAAAATGGTTCGCGATAATCCATTATATTACACACGTAATGTAGATGTTGTTATTTATGAAAACGGTGTTAAAGAAGTCTTGAATCAGGATGGTAGAGCTGTACCATCAGCACTATGGGATTTTTATGCTAATGGTTGTAGTATACGTATATTAAATCCACAAACTTATAATAATAAGATACATTTATTATTGGTAACGTTGCAAGAATATTTTGGTACAATGGTTGGTGCCAATATTTATTTAACACCACCGAATAGTCAAGGCTTTGCACCACATTTTGACGATATTGAAGCTTTTGTTGTACAATTAGAAGGTAGAAAACATTGGAAACTCTATCATCCAAAGTATGTATTTGTATTTTTAATTATTTTCAAGAAAAAATGAAAATAGATTTGTTGTTTGTCTTCTTCTAGAGATTCAGATGTTTTGACACGGAAATCTAGTGGCAATTTTAATCGGAACGATTTAAAGGAGCCTTTCAAGGAACTAACATTAGAAGCTGGCGATGTTTTATATTTTCCACGTGGTACAATCCATGAAGGCTATACAGGTCCAGATCAACATTCTCTACATATAACTGTATCAGTCTATCAACATACAGCTTATGTTGATTTATTAGAAAAACTACTACCTAACGCTTTGCAGACAGCATCAGAAAATAATATTGAATTCCGGTAGGTTTTTCCAATATTTATTCGAATAAAAACAATAATTATATTTTAAATTTTAGTAAAGGTCTACCATTGAATTATTTGAAACATTTGGGTGCAGTTAATGTTGATAAAAAATCCCAAGAACGGGCAGTTATTGTGAAGAATGTAAAAAAACTATTAACATCGTTAATTAATCATATTGATATAGATCGTGCTGCTGATGAATTAGGTAGGAAATTTATGTACGATTCAATGCCACCAATTGTATCACGTAATGAAACTAAACGTACATGTAAAGGTGATGGTGATCGTCTTGCAAGTGGCAAAATTATCAATCGGTAAATATCAAGAAAAATTTCATTCATATTTTATACTTATGTTAATTATAATTTTAGCGTTGAAATTGGTTTAGATACGAAAATTAGATTATTACGCTATCATTGTATACGTTTAGTATTAGAAGAAACTCCAAAAATTTATTATAATACGGAAAATGCAAATATTTATCACGGTGAAGAAGAACAATGGTTAGAATTAGAACCGAAAATGATTGATGTTATAAAGTTATTACAAAATCAGTTTCCTAAATTTATTGGAGTTGAATCATTACCAATTGATGATGTTACTGATAAATTACAATTAGTTTCCGATTTATGGGAGCACGGACTATTAGTAACACAACAACCATTAGATATAGTCGATAACGATTCTAATGATGATGACAGTAATGATTATTTAGATTAGTTTTATTATTATTTTCATTTATTGTTATTCTTAACAACAGTTGTATTATCAATAAATCACTCTTTATTGTGAAAAATCTAGTTGTTGATCAAAATTAATTGATTGATATTGGAAATTGAACGTTTTGAGGTTATGTTCATTCTCGTTTCAGAATTGTTTAATATTTAATTAGTTTTAATTGATTGACTGAAAATGCAATATGTGACTATCGAAATATAAAACTAAATTATCGTAATGTTGTTTTTGAAAAATTAATTATACTACTATCACTTTTTACAAGTTAAAGGTTTCGTTTTATATTTTTTGTTTATTGATAATTATTCCGTGTGCAATAAGCGATAATTATTATTATATACGTTTATATATATACATATTTGCTTCATCAATTTTTCTAATTTAACCGTACCGATTATGTTGTAATAAAACCAATTGTAAATTTCAATTCAATTCCAGTTATTAACCAACCATCATACGAACAAAAACAAATTATGGCAGTAAATCGTATCACTACTTTATATCCATTCATCAAACTAAATTTAATAATTTCACATAAAAATCATGTAATAGTTTGTTTTTTATTTATTTTCTTAATTCAGTTTTTCTAATACAATCAAATTGTATACCGTTTTTTGTTTTTTTGACTCCTCATTTGCGTTTATATTGGGTCAAATCATTCATTGTTCTATAGTTATGTGACACCAATAAAACAAAAAAAATATTAAAGTGTTTTGTTATTGTTTTTAGATTACAATGAATGTACGGAGGATTTCAATTGTTCCCATAACAAAAAATCTAACATTATTTTCAAGTGATAAAAATAAGAAATTGAAACTGAATAAATTGAAATTGGAAAATGCGAACTCTAAACCATTAACTGTTATGTTATCATGGATGATGGCACAACGTAAACATGTATTGAAACATGCTGATTTCTATTTAAAACGTGGTTATGATGTTGTTAATATCAGTATATCACCGTGGCAATTATTGTGGCCACTTAAAGGTACACAGGTAAATTGAAATCAATTTTATATTCGCAATTTAAGGAATCAAAATGAATTAATCTTGATTAGAAACAATAAGTTATTTGATTGTTTCATCTGTTTTTAGATAGTGGCTAGAGATATTGTGCATTTTTTGGATATAAATCGATCGTATTGTCCATTAATAATTCATGGTTTTTCTGTTGGTGGTTATGTATGGGCTGAAGCTTTAGTATATATTAATGATAATAAAGATAAATACCGTAATATTATAGATCGTATATCTGGACAAGTCTGGGATAGTACAGCTGATATAAGTGAATTAAGAGTTGGTTTACCATTCGCTTTATTCCCAAATAATCACCTAATGCAAGCCGCTTTGAGAAAATATTTAACGTTGGTTATTCATCTATCATTTATATTTATTTCGATTCATGAATATTATGTTCCAGTTATCATTTAACCGCCTTTGATAAAGTAGCAACTTGTCATTATATTAGAGCTAGTCAGATATTTCATACAAACATTGTAAAGGCACCAGCTTTATTTTTCGTTAGTAAATCAGACCCTATTGGTACGGAACAATCAAATCGACGTGCAAAAGAACTTTGGGATAGTATGGGAATTCAGGTGATTATGTTTGCTTTTATTTAGTAAATTGATCAATTAGAATTAATTAAATTTTAATAGACTTATTGGAAATGTTGGGATGAATCACCACATGTTCAACATTTTCGTCATTATCCTGAAGAATATCGTTACGAATTGGAGGCATTTATGTCGAAACTTGAGTTGAATGGTCAACAAAAATGTGATGAGAAAATACGAGCTAAATTGTGAATTTTTATATAAAAATTGAATTTATATAAAGGAACACTGCAAGGCTGTGGTTCTTATAATAATTATCAATCATATTATTTTCTATTTATAATTTGTTCTAATTAGGGAATTGATTAATGATTGTTTAATATCTCAATTATATATGTTAATTTGAATTTGCACCAAAAAATTATTGATATAAAAATTATAATAATTGAATTGAATTATTGACCATATAATTTTATGTGAAAATATGCACATAAATATAATTTCGAGTTTGGGCAATGAGACTATCTATGATATTGACTTCCCATTGTTACCCTAATAATAGAAAAGAGAAATTTCGAATTGCGCAATCAAATAATAAAATAATAAAAAAGGTTTATTGTATTTAAAATACGTTGAAACCATTGAGCGTTCCATTTTTTGTTTTCGTTATAACAATCGAGACATCTATTACACATTGATGCAACTAAAAATGAGCTTGGGTATTTTTCTATAATAAAAAATAGTATATTATTTTGTTTTTCTAGTTAAGAGAATCAATTTTATCACTTTCAATCTATTCATAAATTAGTTTTAATAAGATATCTGCGTAATTTATATTATTCCATTTCTGAACGCAGCCCTGGTTTAAATAATCGAACAGTTCTACCAACACTCTTAGATAGCTGTAGCGTTTTAGCGGGAATTATTAAATAAATTATGTTCTTTTTTTCAATCCCTTGATATTGCAAGTTATGGAAATATTATTTTATCATTCAATTTATTATTTAATTCATCTAAATTTATAAATAAATCATCAATATTCCATTAGTATTTTTACCGTATTTATTATATAAGTTGGTAGACATGTTTGTTTAGATTGGTCGACCTAACCTAGATTTTGTTTATTTATATCAGTTTTCTAGATTTATCTGTGGTTGTTTGATAAAAAATACAGTCTTATTATAGATGTTGGTGTAAATTAGCGAATAATAATTAAAAATGCCACCAATGAAACTACATAACAATAATAATAATAATAATAATAACGGCGGTGGTGATGTTAGTGATGGTAATGTATCTGGGGCGGAATCCGACCATTCGAATACAAGTCGCGAAAACGATGCCGGTCGTGATTCTAGTGAAGATGAAGCCGACACTGACGATAGTTCCGAAATGGATGAAGGCGAATGCGAGAATCGTCGTAACGAACTACTTCAACACGTACAAGATTTAGAGAGTCAATTTAGTCATTTACGCGAGCAATTATTCCGCGAACGGATGTCACAAGTAATCGATCAACAACAACAATTCAAATATATGAATTTTTTTTGATAAATTTTTAATATTTTGTAGGTTGATAATCAATTGACGGAAGTTAAAGCTGGCCGATCACCGGATTATCTAGGGCCATTACAAGAATTACAAGAAAACATGCGAATACGTACTGAAGTAGCTGGTATTTTACGACAATTACGTTTAGATAATATAACAAATCAATTTGAAGCTGAACAACAGGCGGCTTTACAAAATTTTGAAAGTGAAAAATGTTTAGCTCACGATTATTATTATAGTGAACTAATGGAAACTATAAGGAAATTGGAAGAGGACCGACATAATAGCGAAATAACATGGGGTGAAGGTGGTGAATGGGGCTCAAGATCACGATCACGATCTAGACGTAAAGCCGTTACAGTATCTGGTCCCTATATTGTTTATATGTTGAAACCGCAAGATATTTTGGAAGATTGGACGATCATTCGGAAGGCCTTGAAACGTGGAGCTTGATAAGTTAGAAATTATAAGTAAATTATTTTTGTATTGTTGTAAGTTTATGTTAACAATAATAATAGCAATATTAATGAAAATTTTGTCTTTTCTTAAAAATGATCAAATAGTAACTCAAGGAATCACTTTTTTTAAGAACAAAAAACACGAATTTAAATAAATTGATAACAGTTTATTGACAGCCACCCATAAGTAAGTTATCGGGTGCTCATTTGTATTTCTTGATGGAATTAATCTAGACATTATCTATATTAGTCCCATCAATAGATTAACAAATGGAGATTAGTTAACTAACACCACATATGATATAATTTTCATGAATAAGAATAATGGATATTTACATTTGATGTTTATTTCATGAGTGAATGAACGACGGCTTTAGCATTTAATGCTTTCAAATCAGTGTAGGTTTGACCAGTTCCAACAAAAACAATCGGCTGACCTGTGATGTAAGTCATTGAAATTGCAGCACCAACCTGTAAAAAACAAACAAACTCAACAATATATTTCTTGAAATAATCGTAATCAACCTTATCATCGATTGTATCGAATTTTGTTAAAACAATTCCATCAATTAGATGCGGATTAACATTTGACGAATAATCAGCTAAGGCTTGATTGAATTTAACTAATTGATCAACAGCTTCATTTCCAACTAATGCTTCACCAACAAATAAAACCAAATCCGGTTCATTTACTTTGATCAATTTAGTTAGAGCCCTCATTAATGGTTCATTATCTTGCATACGTCCAGCTGTATCAATCAAAACAACATCGAATTTTGAATCGGTAGCATATCTAATTGCCTCCATTGCAATACCAGCTGCATCTTTACCATAACCCTTCAATAATAAAATAACAATAATAAAATGGATATTTGATTAAAGTGGTGACTACTTTTTCATAAAGTTGCACCATAACTCGACCGTTATGTCTTTCAGGTGGATGTAGAGCATTTAAATGTTTCATATGTGTACGTAATTGTTCAACAGCACCAGCTCGGAATGTATCACAAGCAGCAATTAAAACTCTCATATTATTTTCAATTAACCAAAAACAAATTTTCGCTAAATTCGTCGATTTACCAACACCATTAACACCACAAAATGTCATAACGTATGGTCGATTCTGTTTTTGTGCCTCTATACAATCTCTTAATATATCAATACGACGTTTAGGACTCAAAATTTGTACTAGTGATTCATTTAATGTTGTTTTAACTGTTGTTGCAACACTATCGAATGTACCTAGAACTTTACCTTCCAATTTTTCAGCAACTGAATCACATAGTTTCATTGCAATATCAGTTGCAACATTTTTTGCAATTAAATGATCACGCATTTTATCTAATACTGGTTGCATATCGTTTATCGATAAATTCTTCGAACCAACTAGACTTTTGAAAATTGAAAACATACCACCTTTTTCGGTAGTTTTTGTTGGTTTAGTTGTTATTTCTGTTTGTTTATCATCAGCATCAGAATGTTCATCTTCTGATGAATCGACTTCTAAATCTTTAATTCCGCCACGCATTTGACCGACCATCTATGAATGGAATAAACATATTACAACAATTTCATATAAAATAATGAAATATTCACCTCGGTATCGGGAGAAAAATGACTTTTCATATCTTCAGGTCTATCAGTGGTTCGCTCTAGAGTTTCTAAATCTTTGTTGGTACCACCTAAATCCCAGACTCTCGGTTTTTTTCCAGCTTTTTCATTAGGTGCTTTTGGACTTTTCCTAATAAGAAATTTTCTTATTATATAATAATGAAATATTTAAATCAAACGTACTTGGGTTCGGTTTTTTTCTTGTTCATTTTTTGGGCAAATTTTGCACGATTTGCTGCAACAAAATCTTTCTGAATCAATTTCGGTGATAATGGCGGCGTTGTTGGAGATTTTTTCTCAATAAAATTGACTTCTTTCTTTTTATTATTATTACTAGTCGATTTTTTAAGATCTTTTTCATTGCTACCTTTACGTTCAATCATTGAGGCAACGGTTTTCTTCGACTTTACCGATTGTTCAAAGGTACGCATATTTTTTGGTTGTTTAGCTAGAACTTTAGCCCATTCTTCTGATGTTTTCAATATGGTATTGTAACAATTCATAAAATCGAATTCTCGATAATAACATTTATTCAATAAATCATTTTTATATTTGTCTCTAAATTCCAGATGGATATCATTTAAAAATTTATCAACATAGGATAATTGCAAGATTTTTTGATATGCCACCACAAATACTAAGTCGAATTCATTATCAAGTTTATATTGTAATGTTAAACCATCATAATCATAATTTTGAATGCCACTACGTTCCTAGAATATCCCACAAATTATTCTACAATATTTCAATATAATTTGGAAATTCAAATACCTGTAAAATTACATTCCGTATCAAGGCATTTACTGATGATGTGAATGCTTGTGTTGTACTTTGGAAACACCATAAAACGATGCCTCCTTTACTAAAAATTGTAAATAAATCCAACATATTTATAAAACAAAAAAAATTTTTCACACAAATATAACACACATCAAATAATAAATAAAATGACAATATAGTTTTCTGTTGTATCGACATCACAAATGATCAAATGTGACGTGGCGCCAAATTTCTCAATACCAGCGCTATCTATCTATCTATGATTGACCAATAATTTTACATAAAGGCGGTAAATTCGAAATTTAATTTTCGATATCTATTCAATCAATTGATTGATTATGATTTCGATCAATTACAGGAGTGAAAAAGTTGATTAAAAAATAAAAGATAATTGTTGAGGATGAATATTGGTAATGGAATATTTACGAATTTCACATTTCTCAATACAGTGGACCCTTGTTTTACGCAAGGGTTTCGTTCCACGAAAGTGCCGCGTACATCGAAACCGCGTATATTGAGGAGCCATCAATCCTAAAAGCCCTTTAATCGCGGATTTTTGATGAAAATAAAAAGTTTACACTCAAAGGAACAAGATGATTTTGGTCGGCATGGATTTAATTAGCCGAAAATATGTTTAAATTAATTTTATATTAATAAATGGCCATCATTTTTACTGTCATCGCGGATTTTGATCAATCTTAAGTTAATTTGTGCAAAATTACATACAGGTTTAGCCGACCGATTTAATTTAATTCAATTTAATTTAATTTAATCATGCAGCTAACAATCAGCGATGTGACAAAACAGAGGTGAAATGAAAAAAAAAAAGGTTTCTGTCCGTGATAACAGAAAATTTTTACTCCTCATGACACTATTCAAATAGGTATGCCGGACCTTTCCGGTTAAAAAACATCAGTCGATCAGATTTTTTCTAAATCTGTATACAATTTCGCACAAATTATTTAAACATATTTTCGGCTAATTAAATCCACGCCGACTAAGCTCATCTTGTTCTTTTGAGTTTAATCTTTTCATTTTCATCAAAAATTCTAAAATCCGCGATCACAGGGCTTTTAGGATTGGTGGCTCTCGGACTATTATGCATAAAGGGGTTATCACGCAAATTAGAGGACTCCTCCTGCTATACTCACAGAGCAATTCAGACTTATCGTGGTGGTCCGGGTGCACAGGTTATTGCTTGTGTAATTAAAAAAAATTGAAAGTGTATTCATTCTCCATGGTACTCCGGCGTCTGCACGACAAAATTCACGCTCGTGAATGACAACCTGGCAAATTTTACTGACACAAGAAGCCAGGTGACTTTCGTATTCGTCGTAAATTTTCTAATTGGGCTCTCGAAATTTTGAAAACCTACAATGGATTCCATCTCAAAATCATCTTCTCCGACAAGGCTCAATGGTTTTATCACTATACAAAAGTATCGGTATTGGAGCGAGTCTATAATCCATGCGTGATACTTAAGCGCTTTTTTTGTTAGCAAACGATCACAGTTTGATGTGTACGAAGGGGTATCCAAAAGAAACCGGAATTAGTTTTTAAAAGCTATATATTTTTGAATTTTTTACAAAAAAACCTTATCCCCTTCAAAATACTCTCCATTACAACTTATACATTTGTCCCACCGATGTTTCCACTGTTCAAAACATTTTTTGTACTCATCTTTAGAAATGGCTGACAGCTCCTCCCTCGTTTTTTTCTTTACCTCTTCGATGTTGTCAAATCGGTGTCCTCTCATGCCCCTTTTCATACATGGAAATAAAAAAATGTCACACGGCGCCAGGTCAGGCGAGTGAGGTGCGTGGGGCAGCGGAACCATGCCATTTTTAACCAGAAACTGTCTAACAGAGATGGCAGTGTGTGCGGGTGCATTGTCGTGGTGGAAGAACCAGTCTGCTGTCTGTCACAAATCGGGTCTTGTTTGACGAACACTGTTGCGCAATCTTCTTAAAACTTCTAAATAAAATGTTTGATTGACAGTCTGACCTGGGGGAACAAACTCTAAATAAAGTACGCCGTTAGCATCAAAAAAGCAAATCAGCATTGTTTTGACGCTTGATTTGACTTGACGACATTTTTTTGGTCGGGGTGACGATGACCTCCTCCATTGGCTTGATTGTTGCTTTGTTTCGGGGTCGTAACCATAGCACCATGACTCATCACCAGTAATGATCTTCGACAGCAAATCTGGATCAGTTTCAAGCTGTTATTTCAAAAAACGACATGTTTCAACTCGATATTCCTTTTGATTGTCGATCAGAACCCGAGGAACAAACTTGGCAGCAACCCTTTTCCATTCCCAAATCTTTCGTTAAAATTCGCTGAACCGAGCTCAAGATGACCCACTAATCTCTGACAGTTAATCAATTGTCTGTCGACGGTCTGTGAGCACAAGCCCCCGAATTTTTTCAATATTTTCGTCGATTCGGGCAGTTGATAGACGTCCAGAA
The DNA here is from genome assembly GCA_037414775.1 of Zonitis immaculata. NCBI lineage: Eukaryota > Metazoa > Arthropoda > Insecta > Coleoptera > Meloidae > Zonitis > Zonitis immaculata. The sequence goes on along the minus strand of JAZBGX010001033.1, from coordinate 8,330 downwards.
CGAAGTTTGAAATCAATCGACCTGTCGCCATTTTTAAATCGAGTAAACCACTCGTACACTTGAGTTTTACCCATAGCGTCATCTTGGTAAGCTGTTCTCAACAATAAAACAGTTTCAGCAGCTTTTTTACCGAGTAGAAAACAAAATTTCACAGCTGCACATTGTTCACTTAAACTTGCCACCATAAAAAAACGAAACAAACACAAAACAGTACTAGCAAAAACAATCACTGCAGATGAACGGTACAAGCCAAATTGACAATTCAGGCGGCACTGAACTGCCAATGAGTTGCGCTATATACGCCTAGCGGCAGAAATGCGTACTACACAAGCTTCACCCACGGCAATGCTATTCCGGTTTTTTTTGGGTACCCCCTCGTATATTGGCATGAAGGAGTCATCAGTCCCTATTTCTTTAAAAATAAGGTAGAATTCACTGTTATCATGAATAACAAACACTACAAGACAATGCTGCTGGAATTTTTTCCTCGAATTTTATTCGAATCCGTCGAAATGAACTCTATTATCGACGGAACGTCGCATCATCACCTGTTTCTCGAGAAAAAATGGACTTACTGCGAGACAGATTCTGTGAATCGTTAATTTTAAGGAATGGCCCTATCGCTTGGTTGTCGAGATCGTTTGGTCTGTCACCTTTGACCTATTTTCCTATTTTCTCTGGGGTTATGTGATAAACCCAATGCGACTCGAACGGTTTACATACTTATGAAATTAGTCTCATAACAAAAATGTGTACTAATAAGTCTCTAATAAAAAATTTACTTCCAAAAAAATATCCAGATTTATTTTTGAACTTAGGGCATGCTTTTTTGATGAGCCCATTTATAAAGACGTACAATCAAAATTTATCTACATAAATTAAATTTTGTGGTCCAACATGTGACCGCAGATAAACAAAACCGTGTAAAATGATTTCGCGTAAAATGAAAATAAACTATAGAATTTATTTCAGAATCCATATCTAGATTGTTTATTTTTAGTAGGAGAAAATTACATTTTATTTGTTAGAAAAAAATTCAAATTATTTCCATTATTAATCCGTTGTTTTCGTCGAACAGTCCAGTCCGGCTGTTTACCGAGGGCTGTTGTTGTTTTTTTGTAATTTTTACAATCTCATTAGTAACACCAACAACACGTTAAAACCGCATGAACGGATTGATTTGTTTTTATGTTTATTTCAATAATTAAACAATAATAATAATAATAATAATAATAATTTTTATCGATTATATCACAGTAGAGCTGCTAACTTCAGGTGATTTACGTACATAAACCACAAGTTATGATAGCCAGGCAACTTCTAGAACGAGAACAAAAATTGAGAATTTAATAATTTTAATAGAGAAAAAAAAAAGAATCTTATACCGTCTGTTATTTTTCATCCCATCTTCTACATTTCGAATTTCCACATTATTTTCTTGTTGTTTTTTTGCCATTTTCTTTCTACGATCAACCTATTTAAAAGGCAAAAATTCGAAAGCTTTTATTAATCAAAAGAAAATCAAAAGAAATTTGTTTCAATTAGATTGATTTAATTAGGAACTGGATTAATTCATTGATTGTGAATTTTTTCTATTGGAAAGCACCCAATTATACAAATGTATTCAATGAAGAAGAAACAAAGTAAAAAAATTTGAATTGAATTGTGCTTAATTAATAAAACGTATTTACAATGAATTTATTTGTAAAAGTTTTTTACAATGAATTCGATTTTTACCTCGCAAACTTCACCAATTTTTAAAGTTTTCATTATTTTTTTTGCATCGCTTGAATGACCAAATTCATCGAAAGCTTTCGTTGCATCTTTTCCAGCCCATTCGGTGATCAAATCACCACCGCCAGGATGCTGAAAAAAAAAAAAACAAACGTTAAGATAGAAGTTGAAATATTCAAGGTTCATTTCTATAAATTATGGATAGTGTTGGGATTTTCCAGTTTCTATTTGACGAAATTGGAATGGCAATGGCAATAGAATAATTTTTGAAAATCCAAACAATAATGGGAAATTATAAAAACGATTAAATTGGAATTAGATTGAATGAATTGAATCAAATTTATTTACATAAAACAGCAATTATGTATATTTTTTTATTGTTTAACGAAATGAAAAATGACAAGTGGGAAATTGGAAAAATTTCAATAATTTTTTTTACCTCATCCAAATATTTACCAACATCATAAACACAATCTTTCACCACAATCCAACAATTTGTACCATTCTCACCATTATTCTTTCTAATTTCTTCCAAATTATAGTATTGAATTTCCATATGTTCGCGTTGAATCAGGATTTTTTAATACAACTAACAATTATTTATTTATTGTGATATTAAAACGGGGAATTACTAGAATACTCACAGTTTATATAGAAATTTCGATTTGACCTTATCAATATTATCAATTTTTAAGTTTAATCTAGCTACGTGATGTCCGCTTATTGTTATTTGTTCCACTTAATTAATGTTCGGTAATTCGAATTTAAATTTATTTTATAATTTATTATTAATGACGCAAATAAATTAAAAAAAAATCCGTTAAGTGTTAACAAATTCTTTTGTTCACAGTATAAAATTATTAAGATGATCCTACTGCTTGATCCCAGCATTCGAACGCAATTATATCTGGAAGCTTTAAATCAACAATTGCATATTGTTGAGAATTAATTTTCTTCCTTTCAAATAGTTATTTTTTTTCCTTTTAACTATTTATATGTTGTGGTGTTGTGGTGAATTTTCTAAAAGATTAGAAAATGGTAGAATAAGAGAGTTGCATTACAATATAATATCGTGCTGTTTAATTCTAGTAAAAATACCCATGTGGAGATAATTGAATCGATAAAAGCTCTCCCACTGATGATGTTATTGATGATGATGATGACGACGATGGTGATGATTATTATTTATTTACTATTTATTATTATCATTCATTATTTCCCAATATTGATTAGATAAAATCAAAGGAGAAAATTGTTTTTCCTTAAACACGAATTTTTCTCTCTAATAATTTTCTATCAAAAATTTTTATATCCTTATTGCAGCTATTGAATTGAAGTTATGTTGTTGATTTGAATACAGAAATTTTATTTAGGAATTTTCGTATGAAAAATTGTTTTGGAATTCTGACCAAAAACTGTATAGCTGTTTGGAAATTCTTGTTTTTCCTCCCCAAATCATTTTTTTCTCATTTCCGCATCCATCGTCAATAATTCGGGAAATCTGTAGGAAATCGCTTGTAATTCTGGCGTGATTTTGATGGATCGGTTCAACTATAGAACACCTGATGCTTTTTTAAGTTGAGAATACAAATAATAAAAATAGACAAATTATAATTATTTTCTACATCATACTATCATTACGAATGGAACAATAAATTAATTAATTTTAAAAGTATATATTGTGATTTCATTCAATTAACTCCATATTTTGCAGGTATTGAATATTACTAAATCCAACAAATAAATGAACAATTGAATTAATTTTTGAATGGAACATATATCGAATAAAATATATTCGTAAAACTATATTATAGTTCATAGAATATATTTTTATAAATAATTCTCGACATATTCCCAATTTTATTTCAGCAAATAATAAAATATGATATAAAGCGTAAAGGTTGTGAAATATTTTTGTTTCGCCCAGTAATAATAAATAATAAATTAATTTTTTCCGATTAAACCTTTATTCTTCGCAAATCTACACTGTAAAATTAATAGGATGAAATAAAAAACAAAACAAAAACGCCTCCACTATTGAGTGATATTTGTTTTTTATTCAAATTTCTCGTTTTGAACATTTAAAAAAAAAAAACTAAATAAATAAATTATCTCTCGATCTGGTAATATCCATTTATTCCAGGATTTAATCATACAAATATTTGCCGATCGTATATTTAAAAATCATTTCCGATATCTCTCTAGTAATTTTCTACAGTAAATACATTAATGATTTTTTTATACATTATGTGTGTGGTGTTCGAGAAAAATGATGTTTGTTGTAATAATAATGGTGATAATTGGAAAAAACGAGAAATCTTTTTCGAAAATTTCCTATACGAATTAATTATTATACCGATTAAATCAACAATAATAGAATTGATTCTATCTATGGATGGCTATTGTTCAAAATATTAAACTTGTTTATTTAGTAACGAATTTGTTATTATATAAAGTGGGAAATCTAATCCAGTGGAATTTATTATGGACAATCCGTCTAAACTTTGTATAGTTAAAATAACAATAATACAGTAACTATCATTCAGAGAGAGAGAGAGATGAATAGTTGATATTTGATGATAATCCTATTAAAGTTTCATGTACTTTCCAAATCAAACCATGTAGAAAAATAATAATTTTCATATTTGCAAGTTATCATGGTCGCTAGACTAAGTTTGTAATTTGAATATGCAAAAATTTGTTGTTTTGTTTGAGAATACTAAAAACTAATAAACACCAGTATTCTGAAGGTCCGTTAAAATTTGTAACAGCCAAACCGCTACTTTACAGCTGAAAAATCTAATTACATATATTAACGTTAAACGTTAATTATTGATTAATAAGTTTGTCAAACTTGAAGTTTGTTGAATCAACAATGTTATAGATTTCTGTTCAATCATTTTAATATTTAAACATGAATGGAGTCTGTACGATAAGAAATATCGATGGTGATTCGTATTAGAATAGAACAGAGTCAATGTAGCGGTCGTATGAAAAGCGGTTATTATCGCTCGATTTTTATATTTGTTCCATTATCGACGTCCAAAGGCGACACAATAGGATTGATATGTGATTTCTCTGTTAATTTCTAATACAGGAAAAAAAATGAAATAAATCACCCAGCGCATCCGCCAATTAACAATTAAAAAAACCCATGCAGGATTATTGTAATTTGCCCGGCGCATCCGCCAATTTTCGACAAATATTTATTATGTTTAATGATAACGTTAGATTTATTCCACCTACATACAAATTTGTTATTTAGTGACGATTATTGTGCTAATGTGAGTAGCGGTGGTGGTGGTGGTGGTGGTGGCGTTTTCCAAAAAAAGAAAGATAAAAAAACACCTTTTTGGTGGCGGGGACTTGTCTATAAAATCATCGTTGAAACGCGCACAGTCGCAATCTTCATATAGGTTGCTATCGTCCAACATCCCATATTATTTCACTAAATCAATCACGAAACAACTCGTTTAATTGAAACAAAAAAAATTAGATAAACAGAATAAAAGATTTAGGCAAGTTGTGTTCAACTATAGCGAATTTAGTCTAATTTAGAGGAAAATTTATAAAGGAAAAGGTAAGATTTTGAATTTAATAAAGTTATATACAACAATGGAATTCCTTTGGTTGTCGGATATTTCAGGAATTTCATTGAGTAGATTTATATCTTCTATAAGTTTAGCAATTTAATTATAAAATTAATAATAGCTGAATTATTATTTTATTTGGAATTTGATTTTTATTTATTTAATTTTTTTCTGAAATATCAATTATTGTCGAAGATGTTTAGAAATTTATTGCGAGTGATTTTAATGCCATGTCAACTATAAAAAATTTTATTAGCTTTTATTTCAAGGAGGAGGTAGCAAAAAAATTAAATATCTTGAAAATGTGCCAATTAAAATTTTATGTACACCTATATTGAATCAAATTGGAATTTTTACAAATACGTTTAGTCAAATTACAAATTTATTATTATCTTACTTTTATTAATAATCCCAATTTGAATAGAAATAATTATAATAATTGAGTATCGACAGATAACAATTATCAAACAAATGGTTATAGTTTTGTTTTTTATATATTACTGATAAGTCGTAATTATTGACTTTAGTTGGGTGTATTTTAATGAATATATTGCCTTGTTAATTTAGATTAAATATCTCCTAATAAACCGCCCTATCAATGAATGATATTATGAGAATTGCAGATAATAAATTTTGCAAATTTCGGTTCGAACAAACGACTATGAATATTGAAATAAAACAATAGAAAAAAAATAAAATAAAAGAACTTATCAGTAATTTGGAAAGCTATTATACATATTGGGTAAATATTAGCAAATGGTTTATAATCTGTGGTTATTATTATTATTATTATTATCAAAATCGATAAATCTTTGTATTTAATAAATTGAAAGTGTCATAGTAAGTTTTATGGTATTCTGTCCCAAATCTCGTACTATGTAAATTTATAAATTTATTATTTTATAAAAATTACCGCAAGATTGTACTATAAAAAACGTGTGTTGAATTTAGTAGAAAAACTCCATCCACTTACTCGATGAAAATGAATCAGTGCTAAGAAATATAACGTACTTATACGAATATTATTTTATTTATTTATCTTTATCATAAAATTTGTTTTGGAGGAATATGGTTTAATTTGTAATGCTAGGACTATATATGTTGTTTCCAACATATAGAAAATAATAATTTAATACAGAAAAATCAATATTTTCTTCTCACGATATAAGTGAAGGTGTTATTATTTTTGAATAATAGATTTAGTCCGATATTGTGTGTGTGTGTATTGTGATTTCGATAGTTGCTTTAAATCTCTCGAGATTAAAACTGTTTAAATAAATCCTCTCAAAGGGAATTGGAAAATTCGAGGAAATTCGTTAACGAAACACCAAAATATAGAGAAAAATTGATTAATTACAATCAATTTCGCTATTAACAACTTAATTATTGATTATAATTAACCAATAATTGGCTAGAATCTATAGAATATTGTATGGCCAATGGCAATTTGTGATTATTGAAATTTACATCTTTATGATCTATCAATGAAGTGATACAAAATTTCCTATATAACGATAAATTCAATCAAAATTCTATTTAATTTGAATACTCTAATAGAATATTAAACAACTCCTACTGATTTAAATATAAAAATTTATATAAAAGTTTTCAGTTGTGAAATTGACACGTTTGGATTTTATCAAAATTATTTTAAGCTCCCCATCTCGTATAAAATTCAAAAATAAAGCTTCCGTTTCAATAAAGCAATATAAATCTAGCTATAATCGTTATACAGTAGAACCACGTTTTACGCAGTAGGGACTATACGTTCCACAATAGTGCCGCGTGCATCAAAATATAAAAGTTATAGGCTCCAAAGAAATTTCAATTAGAGAGAATTTCATCCAACAAGACACTCAACAATTGATTTTGCACATTCCAAGTATTTTGTCAAGTGATGATAAAACCGAAAGCTGAAAAAATAAATTGAGAGCATGACGGCTGTATTAGTTTTCCGATTGCTGACATTTTTTGTCAGTTGTGTTTAGAAATTGAAATTTTGCTAAAACAAAAATTGGAAATTGTCCACTTTATTAGGCAAATTCACAGTCTGCTCGTGATATACTCACAGAGCAATCCAGACTCATCGTCTGTGGCCTCAGTGAAAAGGCAATTGGTCGTGTAATTGAGAAATTCAATTACTCACAACAACAAAAAAAGCAAGAAGTGTTGAAAATATTGCTAGTGCGGCCGAAAATGACAGAGTCCCGTTTAATCGCCGCTCGCAAGTGTAATATGGTCCATTGCGAATGGCAACCTGGCAAATTTTACGATTGGATGTCGGCTTGTCTCCATATAAAATAAATTAGAGCCAGTATTCGTCGTAGATTTTCCGGCTTGGCTCACGAAATATTAAAAATTGACAAATCATTTCCTCCAATGCGAGTACCATTTTTGGCTCAATGGCTTTAGCAATAAACCAAATTGTCAATATTAGTACGCGTCTAATCCAAGCTTAGTTACATGAGAGCATTCTCATAAGATTGGAGTTTAGTCTGGATATTGATATCAAGAAGTCATAGGTACTTATTTCTTAAAATTTAGGAAGGAATCACTGTTAGCGTCGATAACAAAGCGATCGATGCTACGAGAATTTTTTCCCAAAATCGATTTCATCGAAATGACACAATGGCGATCCGCTGTATGTTTTCAAGAAAATTAAGACTTATTGCAAGACAAATTCGGTGAATCGTTAATTTCACGAAATGAAATGGTGTGATTCGATGACGCCTTTATAGACTATTTTCTCTGGGGCCATAACAAATTATTCATTGATAGGCTTATAAACCCTAGACTATTTTTAGATTGAAACCAACATTTGTCGTACCATATATAGTCATCTTACAGGCTGTCGCCGATATCTTGTTCAAATCATATAAATTGCAATCTTTTATCTCTTGAATGAAGCAATCAAGACCAAATTTGAACAAATAATGTTGAATTCATCGGATATTCTTATTTGGAAATCCTATATTTTTTTGACCGCATATAACCAAAAATCATCCG
>JAZBGX010001031.1:0-16250 GCA_037414775.1 Zonitis immaculata | reverse complement strand
TCTGATCAAATGGCAACATCACCGTTTGCTCAATTTCTAGATAATGCCCAACAAAAGCCACAATTAATGACGCCGATGATGTTTACAGCAACATCATCAACATCGACAGCGGCAACAACAACAACAACAATACAATCAGGTCCAATAATAATTAAAAATGAAAAGGATGATAAAGACGTGGATTTATTGACTGAAAAACAATTAGCACAAGCTTTAATACATTTATTAAAGACAAATCCAAATTTTACACGACAAATACATGAGGCTTATGTTAATTCTATAATGGAGAAAGTTAATAATAAATCTTTAATATAAATTTTTTTTACCCCAAAATAGTATTATAATAGGGTATTATTCCCATTTATTATTATTTGAAAACAATCTCCGATTATATTAGAACATGCCTTATCTATTGACTGAATTATGGTAAAATCATCGTTTATTTCGTCGTAGTTTCATCTTTATTATTATAGTTTTGTTTTTGTTTTTCTATTATTATTGTCAGTTGAAGGAATTTAATCGTAATTAATTGAGCAGGATTTTAAGTTTCTTTCACTATTAAGGGTTAAGGAAACAACCAAAGTATGTAACATTTACAATTTTTTTTGTCATAATGATAATGTTAATTATTATTTAAAATTTGTGATAAAAAAATCTTCAATTGTTCTAAAACAATTTTGCTATCAATATAGTTTATTATTAACAACATTAGAAAAAAAAAATTCTCAAAACGGATCAATTTTAAGTTTAATTATCTTTTTTTATTAACTATGTTCTTTCGAAATTTCTCCTCTAGTCATTCTTTTTTGTTTAACATTTATTATTTTTTTGTAATAATAATAATAATAATTAAAAAGAAGACTCGAACTGTATATAATCAGTGCATGTTATTTTACGTTGTCAGTGTTAAGCTATATTTTTAGCAAAGCTTTATGATAATTTTTAATAATAATAATATAACTTAAGTGTTTGCATTTTCTCTATTTGATAATATGATGACGATTGGACATTATTAAGCTGAGTTTAATAATTGCATACTTAAATATAGCAACAAAATAGAATCAATATTATATACGATATTATATATATATATATTTAAAATGAAGAAAATTCCCATGTTGTGATTAGCTCAGCTGTGTTTTTCCAAAATAAATTATTTCAACTGAATTTGAATTTTTTGATGATGCCTGTTTGTTTTTAGGAAATATCAACAATTTGTACGAATAGATCAAGAGTTGAACACCAGATGTACGTTATAGTATAAGAGCAGGTTAGAAGGTTTGGTTAAATTGTGGTGACTGGCACTGAATGATTGAAGATCAGCTGTGAGTGCTAGCTAGAAGACAGGATAGTCCACTAGAGGCACTTATTAGAGCGAGTCAGAATTACAAAACCAGGAAAGCCTCCTGGTCTAAAACTCTTGGAAAACGCACTTGATGATTTAACGGTCAGGACACACTAAACGTACTTTTACGTACGTATTTGAACCGTTGTCTCTTTATATTTAAGTGCGGGCGAGATGAGATATCTATGATCTCGTTACCTCCCACTCAAAATTCACCCAGAATTATAATATAAACAAAACAGCATCGTATGATGCTGTTTTGTTTGTATTATGATGCCCCCGCTCACAATATAAACAAAAGACCATCATTATATTCATATATCATAATAATGATAAAAATTCCGTTAAAATCATGGTTACTGTCTATGATAATGTCAAATTAGATACGATATCTGTATTACCGACTATGTCGATGTTCTTTTGTTTTTGATGAATGTGTTATCTGTCAATTTTTTTCTGTTGTTTATTATTGTTATCAAGTCAATAATAATAATTATCACTTTAAAAGTCTTTAATGCAATTAATAGTTTATTATTATTAATCATAAAAATGTTTGATAGTTGAGTGATTTATTGGAACATTGTACATCGCCAGAATAATAGCTGAAGCAGTAAGAGACACAACCTTGAATTTTCACGGGAAAATCCAACGAAATATAAATTAATGCTCACCTTAAATTCATTGCCTAACAAAAAAGTAAGTAAACAACATTGTTTCCTAATAATTTTACGCTAGCAGTATTGATATAAAATCGTATTCAAAACTAATTGCTTACATTGCATTTTTGGAAAAGGGATTGTATAAAATCTTGTATGTTACTCGTTTCCTAGTGGCATAATTCGGAATGAATCCTTCCAAAATTCGCTGTTTTTGAATCAATAGGGTTGAGAAAAACAAATTTTAATAAATAGGTTTATTTATTTACATCAATTAAACCATGGCATTAGATATTAATATATAATTATTAAAACTTACAACTATATAAATGTTATAAATCGATTAATTAAATTTGAGCAGTCGTAATATTTATTTAAAAAACAAAACAAAAAAACTTAAGATATTGAAGATTATTCTTCATAAAAATCAGTCAATTATTGATTGAGTTGGTTTTTTTAAGAGAAATTCACAGCCGTTCTGCTTCAAAACGGAATCAAAATATTCAGTCATTATATAATCGAAAAAATTACGTATAATTATAATTAAAGAAAATTAGAAATAAATCGAAGGATCGAATTTAAATTGGTGGCTCTTTAAAACTAGTTTTCGAATTATAATGGCAATATTTAATTAAATTCATTTCGGCAATATTCGTTTTTGTTTCTTTCTCAATTTGAAAAATAACCCGTTGATCCGATTGGGCATAATTCAATTTAGCATTTGTTTCATTTTTATTATCAATATTACAATTAGATTGTTGTTGTATTGATGGTGTTAATTCATTTTGTATAAGTAATGGTGTTTGGATACGTTGTAATTCATCATTATTATTATTATGTTGATGATTTTTCAAAATATTATCGTAAATTTTACAATGTTTACTATTTTCATGTTGTTGTATTGGATAAATCGATGATCTGCAATCAAACAAATAACAAATAGATTAATTAAAATCGAAATAAATTAATAATAATCGTTTACCCTAATTTCTGGTTGCAACCAGCACGATTTTCGTTACGTAGAATTTTTACAGCAATTGCAATTAAACCGAATAATATAAATGCACCACATATTGGTACAGCAATTGTAGCTGCACGAAACCATAATTGTGAATTTGTATAATCATTTATATGTTGTTGATTATTCGTATAATCGTATATATTATCATTTGTTAATAATGTACGATTGATTATATTTTTAGTTTGTGGACTATCAATATGATTGCACATGTCATGATAACAACAGAAAATTGTTGAATTTCTTCTATGTTGTTGTTGTTTTTGTTGTGTTATGTTGACGTATTTTTGTGGATTCTCTTCGCAAGACGTACGTTGCAATCTATAAAGAAACAAATAATTATCTACAGTTTGCTATTTACTTGTTTGTAACGGTACAGAAATTCTTTAGTGTTGGTTTCTTTTTAATTTATTTATGTATGTAACTGGTGGTCATTTCAGTTTGCTGTTTTAAAAGCATACAGGTGCTGTAAGAAACCTGTCGTTAACTAGGACATGTTGCGATTCGTTATAAAGATTATTCGATTGCGGTTCTTATACATTATAAATTATTTATAAATTACGATAATACTATTTGTTCAATTAATGAATTGTTGGGAATTTAGTTATAAATACAAAATATTATTCTCGATCGAGTCAATAAATTTTAATTATTCAACAACGATTATTAACTCTATTCAATTTTTATTTTTTTTTTCTTCTAATGTTTAAATAAATAGTGAGAGAAATTTTCACAAGACCTTGGGACCAATGGCCTCAAACTTTAAATAATTCCCAATTAGAAACTACTTAAGGCGCGTGCACACTGAACAAACAAATACTAAAACTATACAAATAAGTCGTACATGTACTACAAACAATTTTCATTACATATTTCACTGTATTTCTAAAAAACAAACAAAAACAAAAGAAATTTATCGTTATTCAATGATAATCGAATCACTAACTTACTAAAGTGTATTTTTTTTAATCAATTTACCTTAATTATTGCTAAAATACAGGTGTAATTTGCGAAAAAAAATGAAAACTCAAAAATTTGACAAGTATGCGCCATGTTATGTAAATATCACGAGTACCAACATAAAATTAGCTATATTAAGTATTTATTAATGTGAATCTAGTGGATTTCAATTACATTAAGTTACCTATAATTTTGAAAATTTCAAAATTAATAATTATTACTTACTTATTTGTTAGTAGTTCTAAACATCCATGTTGTCCTCTATAATCATTCGATTGATGATTGAAATGGTCGATGAAATTAGAAAAACATCCACCACCTGGTGATTTGCACATATAACCAGTGGTCACACATTGTGGTAAATTGCAAAAACAACGTACATGATCTGCAATTCAATTACAATTATAAATATAAAATAAATACTAAAATAAAATAAAAAAGCGATGTGGAACAAATTTTCTTTTTTCGTCGTCAAACCATGTGGTATGGAATAGATGACAATCGTAAATTAAATATTATAAGAATGTTTCGCTTCGATGAGATTGCATGTTTATTTTTTTGTTTGTATTTATATATATATAGATATAGATAGACCTATATATATATGTGCAGGCAAAAGGTAATTGCAGTACCATGTTGTCCGACTATATAGCATTGATTACATTTAATGGGTTTTTACCTGGCGCCGACCCTCCACCAGTCTCGCCAAAGATTCACCCAAAAATAGGTTCTTGACAATAATAAAAGAAACTTAAATTCAATCAACACAAATAAATCTTTTCTTCTATAATCGTGACAAGTGTTTTTATATGTTAAAAAAGAAAAAAAATATCTAGATTGTCGCCAAAACATAATAATAGAGTTATATATGTTTTACCATTGAAAAACAAAAATATTAATATTATTTGTTTAATTTTGGGTGTCTCAACTACCGGTCTCTGTGTTTGAATTTCGATTCTTCTACTTTAAGAAATAAATAAAAAAAATGTTTATAAATCAGTATTGGTTTTGTTTTTTTTTTTTTTGATGAGTCTGTATGTCGGTTCGAGTTCCCTATAATTTCGCTAAGACATACCTGAAAAAATATTATAAAAAGGTCGAAAATTGTATAGAAGAGAAGATGATGATGATTTCAAATATTCCTCTCTACTCTACTATTATTTACCTGGAATAATAAAGTTTTAAAACTATGGTTATTATTTATTTTTTCGATTTTGAACGACCGGTTGTTGTTGTTGTTGTTGGTTTGCCCCAACAATTACTCGTTAAATATAATTAAACGAAAATTATAATTAGACTTTCAAATGGAATCATAATAATACCAACATTATTATCATTATAGGCCACATTTTTTTGCCCCATTATTCTTCAATTGTTATTTTATTATTATTTAATTTGATTCGGGGCAATTATGGCAAAAAATTATACACGTAATTTTATAGACAATTCAGACCACCCTCTATAATTTATTATCGATTTTCGATAACTATAGAAATGGGTAGAAGTATTTTTGAAAATTTGCTTCTAAAGTCAAGTATACATAAAATTACTATTGTAGATTCTTATTTGAGAGAGCATGGGCGGAACTAACTTCACACACAATTAGCTCAAACAGTTAGCTCCGCTCATGCTCTCTCAAATTGGAATCTTCTATAACTCTATTCGATTACCGAATAAACATCCATTACCAACCTAATGTAGACAAAATTACTATACATCTAATCTAAATGACGAACTCTATTAGGGTCATGAATCGGTTATACTCATACGTTAAATATTATCTATATGAAACTATACTGACTGTTCCAAGAGTGCGAGAAATTTCCATAGCTTTATTGCTATTTGAGATGTCGATTTGCTATTTTTAGAAAATAGTAGCAACGGACATTTTACACAATTTATTTTCAAAGTGTTACTATCTATACAGGACGGCACAGATACTGTATAATATACAGATTGATTCACAAACAAATAACAACGATTATTATAGAAGATGTGCATTTGAGAGGGACCTTTTAAGTAGGGTATTTCATTGAGGTGCTCTCTCTCTCTCTCTCTCTTTTAAATGTGAATCTTCTATATTTTAGTTTGGAAACAACTTGTATTTGGTAGAAAAAAGATAGATAGAGAAACGATAAAGATAATTGATGTTATATTATTATAGAATGGTTATATTGGAGGTATGGTTAAGATAAGCAAAAACAGTGTTATCTTCGACAAGGTAAAGCACTTAGACAGGTAACATGAAAATAATGGACGGTTTTTTGTTTTCTAGGGGAACTGAAAAAAGAATTACAGATAATTTACGATGGGTTGTTGGTAGTTGGTAGGTCTTTTTTTTTTTTGGAAAAAAAAACAATTAACATTTCTAGTCTAATTATTACAATGAAATTGTTTCCTTTGTGTAATTTTCAACAAAATGTTAATTTTTTATGGTAAATTATTTCCAACTTCCGTCAAAAATATATAATTTTATTATTATTATTGTGGTTAAGTGGTTTTTAGAAGAAAAAATGTAAGGGGGCGAAAAAATACGATAATTATCAGAAAGTCGACCGGATATATTAATCGGGAGACATTTTATAATAGATAAAGTTCGACAACAATTTTTTGTTTTCCTTCTTTGAAAACATGCAGAAGTACTTTTAACATTTTTGACTTTATGGCGCCAGTCTCTTTATATATCTATCTCTATTATTATTGTTCATTGAAATGCCATTATGGGATTGTAGGGGAAGATGTATATATGACGTGGGGAAATATAGACAGACAACAGACACCCTTGACAATATATATATATATATATTTTTTTTAAATTTTTTGCTTCCCTTCTCAAAAATTCTATATTTATAATGTTTGTAAAATATTTATTTATAAATGGAAATTATTACGAAAATTGTTTGTGTCGTACGACATTGGGAATAGTTGTAGCTTTGGTCATGTTTTTTTGTCGCCACTTAACACGCCTTTCCCATTTCAATGTTAAATAATAATAATTTGTATTCTACAGATAGTTTTTTTTTTTTGGTTTCATCGGGTGAATTTTTAATATTTTTGCATATAATTTTATTAAAATGAATCACAACAACAACAACAAAATGATAAACTTAAAGGCAAATTATTTGTTATTATCTTGTTGATAACCTTCCACCTTATTTCTATTGTTAGAAATTGATATATGAAACTACTGATTATTATTATTATGATGTACAATTATCTGTCTATATAACAAATACATCAATATACATTTATTATAAAGAACAATAGATAAACAAAACAACAACAACAATCATATTGTTGGTCATATGACAAAATAACCAAAACAACAACAAGAAAAAATCTCCAGTGTAGGTCTTCTCCAAGATCCGGCAGCAATCAAAAACAAAAACTAAATAACAATAACAACAAGAAGGTATGGGACTTGAAAGAATAATAATAATAATGATAAGAAAAGACAAACAACAACGACTATAACCACTTAAAAGGAATGGACAAGGAGATGGAGTAAATAAACCGCAACAACAAGTTTTGGCCTGATCCAAAAACATTTACCCTCCAATAAAAAAACACAAAAAATGTTTGACATGATGACCCAAAAAGAATAAATAAATAAATAAAATGTATATCTATAGAGGTATTTCTATTGTATGGCCATTGTTAATCCATTATTAAATTGTCATCAATGAGTCATCATTATCATATCAAAAGAGATGGGTTTTATCTCTTTCTTTTTTTTTTGGTCGTTTTTTTATTCACAAAAAATATATTCTTGTTAATAAATGGGCCTTGTTTATAGTTGAGCATTTTCAATAAATCGATTTATTTTGTCCATGGTTAAGTCCAAATTGAGTACTTCTCAAAAAAAAAAAAAACAAATGGATTAATTTCGTCAATAATTAGACCTAAATTGGGCATTTTTAATTCGTAAAAAAAAAATGATTATGTCAATAATTAGAGTCAAGTTGGGCCCTTATATTCTCAAAGAATTTGGTTTGGTTAACAGTTTGGCTTCATAGAGCCTTCTCTACTCCCAAAAAGTTGAGCACTATCAATTCCTAGTAAACTTATTTGAGTCGATAATTGGGCCTAAATTGTGCCCTCGTGATTGTCAAATTTCTAAAAAATTGGCCATAAGTTAAACCTTTTTACTTTCCAAAAGATCGACTCATTTTGGGCTTAAGTTGGGGGAGTTCTAATTAATAAAAATATATATGTACGTACACAAGCTGGTCCGCCAGAGGCTTTTTTGGTCTTGTAGGAACTCTAGTTCTAGTGGAGGAAAAAAATGCACAAGACCAGGATAGCCTCTGGTGGACTACTCGGTGTATATTAATATTGCCAATGATTGGCCTTCGGTTGGGCACATTTAATTCCTAGAAAATCGATATTGTCAGTAATTGGGCTGCAGTTGGGCCTTTTGTATCTCAAAATGAACAGACTAATTTTGTCAATAATTCCAGAGCATGTAAGCCCACTTTGACCGCAAAATTTATGCTAACTATATGGAATATATAGATATCGTTTGGTGTAGTCGAGTTGACCGAATTGATTTTGTTCGACTATATGTTGATTTATTATTGAAAAAAAACAATCGAAAATATCTCAAAAATTGGTTAATTTAAATTGTTGGAAACTGTTTTGTTTCTTCATCTCTGCTGTTGTTGTTGTTGTTGTTAATTATCTAAATTATTTTATTTCAAATAAATTAATAGAATGTCAAGAATCTGGTTAATCTTGTTTGAAACTTAATTAATTTATAATAAATATCATTTATATAATAGAATCCTGTTTGGTTATTTTTTGGGGACTTTTTAATTGAAACAATTCTATTAACAAACAACTTACCGTTTGAAAATCGATTTTGTGGTATTATTCTCAATTTATTAATTGTAACAATATTGTTCGATTCTGGATTATTAATTGATAAAGTCGACATTTTTTCACTTATTCAAAACTGTTTTTAAGTAGATTGGGTTTAATTAATATCGTCCGAAACCCTTCTTCCAAAAAGCAGAAAAAAAAAACACCAAGAGAAAATTGTTTATTTTTAGGGGAACTTTCCAAACAACATAAGGTAAATAAATTTTTTCATATGGCGCCGATTATATTCAACAAAAATTCAATTTTAAATAAACAAATGTTTGCCATAACTTCAACAAAAAAATTATAACAACCGAAATTTGCTTTTCTTATTAAATTGTTTCCAATAAAATACGTAGTTGTGTACGGTATAGTGCGGTAAGAGGAAAATTAACCCAACCACTCACTAACAACGACCAGCAACAACTGAAGAAGAACAAGAAGTAAGAAGAGATATAGCGAAAGAGAATTGAAAATTTATTTTGTTGGCATGCTTCGGCCTGTCAGACTTTAAACAATTCTCTCGATCTCTTATAATTTCTCATTCTATCTTTATTCAACGCATTCCATTAATGAGTCCGATAGATATGTTTGTTTGTTTTAAATTAAAAAAAAAAAATACATATATACAAAAAATAAAGCCGACCATATACTTGTAAATTATTAAAACATTCTAAATATTATTAAATAAAGCCGACCATAAACTTATTTTTATTAAAAAAAAAAAAAAAACAACAACAATTGGAATTTTTAATTACTTTTATTTTTATAAAAATAAAAACCGGTTTCAAAAATTAATCTTCTTTACGTTTAAATTTTTGTTTTAGCAACGTCATTATTGCTAATTAAACAATCAAGTGTGCGGCTAGCTTTATTATCCATTTATCCTTATTTATCGTATTTAATGTAACGAAGACAGTCGATTGGAAAATAAAAATCATCGTGGTGGTGTGGTAAGTATGTTATTTTAGTGTTGTTGTTTTTTTGTGCTTAAATTATTTTTAGTAAAGCACTATATAAGCAACCCAACTCAACTTGACTCTAAAATGTATCCATATATTACATATTATAGATCAGTGGTAAATCATTAGTACATGTTACAATCTATAATAGGAGGTAGAAACTATACGTTGGCAAATTATACTATTCACGCTAAAATGAAATGTGCCGCTCGCTTGTTTAATACTATATGCCGTAGTCGTCGGTTTTAGTGGGCGAAAATACGTACTACTATCTTAAGAAACTACTCGTTCTCCATATGCGAGACAATATAATTCGTAAGTTAACGTTTCGATTGCGGAATGAACGAAGTACAATAAGTCAAGTTGACCGAAATGACTATACAATATTTGATCCATTAATCTCTATATGTTTCGTTTTGTTTTTTTTTTTGTATGTTTCCTCGAACATCTTTCTATGGGAATCTTTATAAATTAACATTATACAAGAATATACACTTATTCAATATCAAATTTTTATCAATCAACTATTTCCTTTTCTGTTTTTTTTTTTATTTAAAAGCGTTATTTCTGTTAATATTTAGCAGTTAAAATTTTATATTTAAACAAACAAATATAATAAGAGAACCAAAATAAGATAATGAAGGAGAAAAATAAAAGAGTTGGGAGTAAAATAAGTGGCCTGTTTGGTTTCCAGAGAGACTAAAAGACCCCTGACTGTGAAATCAACTGTATAGATAGATAGAAAAACAATGAAAAAAAAAAAAGAAAAGAACACGCTCAGGGCAAATATGTGGTAGATATATATATATATATATATACCTACATATATTTTGTGATGATTATGATGCCGCTCCATATGGGTTAAAAACAAACCCAACTCAACCATCATCATTTATCATATGCCCAATGGTATATATAACAAGTGTGTCACGCTAATTATCTCGTCGAAGTTGGCTATACACATTGCAGAACGTTGGACCATAGCTTACTCTATACTATTTAGTTACTAAAACTGCCACAAGGAGCGTCATAGTCGAGAAGGCCAACTATGCGGGAAAGAGACAACAACAACAAGTTGTTGTTGTCTCTTTTTTCACACATTCTATATTTCTCTCGCACAACTGTACTCCTCGACTATGACGCTCCTTGTGACAGTTTTAGTAACTAAATTCTCACAACATAAGAGTTTATCTCTACCAATGATAGATAGTAGGATCGAGTGTCGAAAGCTGTCTATAAGACCGTGTTGTAGACCTACGCTCATCATAAAGTTGCCGTATACTGCGAGGAGAACTATCGTGATACACTCGTTATATGTATGTATATAGAATTTAATAATAATGTTTAAATTAATTTTTTATAACATTGAATAACGATATCAGTTTATGGATAATTATTGAATTTTTTATGATAAGTGGGGGTAAATAAAAAAAAAATCTAAAATGAGAAAATATTTTATCGATTAAGAGATACAAGTACATCTGGGTAATATTAAATTGAATAAGAAAAAAAATTTATAGAAGACACCCTGATAAAAATAATAGAGCCAAACGCATAGTGGACTCTCATCAACAGTGCAGTCACAAGATATTTAATAGCACAGAGTTGAAATAGATTAAGAAACCGTAATTCTTGTGGACGTTTACGGCCTTAATAGAAATTTAGTTTGAACGATCCACATGCCCACCATTAATGAATGCGTTTGGTTATCAATCATTTTTATTCGTGCAAATAAAACAAAAAAAAAACACCACCACCTAATTAATCTGAAGAAGATGATGACGATGAAGACGAATCAGAATCGTAATTGCTTGATGTTTTTGGTGATTTCTTATTGAATTTAGAACGTGATTTATTCCTTCTAGAACCATCATTTCTA
This sequence comes from Zonitis immaculata, assembly GCA_037414775.1. Classification (NCBI taxonomy): domain Eukaryota; kingdom Metazoa; phylum Arthropoda; class Insecta; order Coleoptera; family Meloidae; genus Zonitis; species Zonitis immaculata. The sequence continues at coordinate 4,570 of JAZBGX010001031.1, read as the reverse complement.
CCATCTCTTCTGCCACCTCTGCCACGTTGCATTTGTTGTGGAGGTTGTTGGCGTCGTTGTTGGTATTGTTGCTGTTGTTGTCGTCGTTGTTGGTATTGTTGCTGTTGTTGTCGTTGTTGGCCGTACTGCTGTTGTTGCGGTGGTGGATAGTGTTGTTGTGGTGGTAGATACTGTTGTTGTTGTTGTAGTAGTGGTAGTGGGTATTGTTGTTGATGTAAAGGGTATTGTTGTTGTTGTAATGGGTACTGTTGTTGTTGCTGTTGTAGTGGGTACTGTTGTTGGAAATTTTGTGGTATAGAATAATTAAATTGCGGATTTGGATTAGGACCCATTAGTGATTGTAGTAGTGGTGGTGGTGGTGGTGCTTGAACCTGTCCTGGATTTTGTATAACTTCAAGTTTGATACCAAGAGGTGTAGCAGATTGTGATGTATGTGCTTGATTATTATTATTATTATTATTATTGTGCCATGGTCGAGGATTACGATTGTGTCGCTTGAACTGAAATTGTCCATCATTACGGTGACGTGGTGTATACGGTGGTGGCGGTGTACGTGACCTTTGTTGTTTCGTATCTTTCTTTTGTTTCATATCATTATCGGTTTTCTTTTGTTTCTTATCATTCATTTGTTCTGGTTTTATAATATTTTTATGTACATATTCAGTACGTTCATATTCTTTTTTAATACAAATATTTTGTTTATCTAACATTTCACGAATTTTATTGCCTGTATGTTTTAATTTATTCAATTTTTTAATTGTACTCATAATATTATGTGAATCAATTGAATTCTCTTTACCAACATGTTGATCTAAACTACGTTCAAATACATTTTTAGCTTCTTCATATTGTTGAAGTAATTTTTCCAATTTATAAATCGTAAAAGCATCAGCATCCACACCCAAACTTCGTTCTCTATATAAACAAACAAATAACAATAATCATGATGTATTTAGTAAAATAAAGGAATATTACCGGATAATTAAATGATTAATATACGCTTTATATGAATCATTGAATGGTGTTATTGCATTATGTTGTAGAAACGATGCAAATTGTGCAGTTGCCGTTATAACAGTTTCACGTTCATCCTCCAATTCGGTACGTTTCAGATCGATTTCACGTATTAAACGTTCAGCTTCTTTAACAGCATTCTCTTTTGTTGTTATATTAGTTTGAACGATTTTATCAATTATTTTATCGTTAATTGTTTGCGACATATAATAAATATGCATATGTACAGAGAAATTACAATTACACTTTTGGCATGTCTCTAAACCATTCATTGCAGTACAATTCCTCAAACCAGGATCACCAATCATCTCGGCTGTAATATTTGTTAAATAACATGGATCGTGACAACGTTGTTTGTAATGCCATTTATTCAAATCACCAACCTATAGTGTTATTGTTAATTAATATTATTAATTAATTTCTAATAAATAAACTATAACGATCTTACCACACTATTTCTCCTAAAAGTTGGCGTTGCATTGGAGAACGTAGGGCCTAGCGTAGTTCATACGTCATTAAATTTGACATTTGTTGATATATTTTTTGACAAAAATTAAGGTTAGAATATAGAGACTGGATTATATATAACGTGATAAAATGATTGAATAATGTAAAATAATTCCAAAAATTCGTGCAAGAATGTAGAAAATCAAAATTTGCTGTTAATTGATAATTGACTACAAATTATATTATTGTAATTAGCGTCAGTAATCTGCATTACCGACAGACGGCTGAAACAATCAATGGACCTACGTTCACAGAGTCAACGCCAACTTTGAGGAGAAATAGCGTGGTACGTTCGTTACTTACTTTATAGATTTCTGCACATTGTTTGCTAGCACAAACCGTTGCTGGTTGTGTTAATTTAGTTATATCTAAATTAACAACGGGCATATATAATTTCTGTTTGAGTTCATCAAGACTTTGATTTTGCATACGTAATTGATAACGATGCCGTTCTAATGCATACAAATTATCATTGATCAATTGTGTAATTTCAGCTAATGGTTGTGATAATTGAAATATCAATTTTCTAGCTTCATTTATACTAATTGTATTTGATAATTTATGCGGTTGTCGTTTACCATCACCAATAATATACGAAATCATTCTAAGAAAATTAATAAAATTTTAATATTAAATAAATATAGATGATAGTTATAAGAACCTCCAACATTCTGCAGTCGATTTCTTCCAGCTTTTCTCGCAATCCTCTTTGAATTGATCATCGAAATCAACACCTTTCTTGGCACCAGCCAAATAACGAAATCCTTCATTATCCAAATAAAATATATTCTCTTTCAATGGTATATCGACATTGGATTGTTGTTTACGTATTTGTCCAATGATTTTCTCTAAACATGGTAATGTCTCACCAGCATCATAATTTGTACCGCGTGTATTTGTAAATAAGAAAATCAAATTTTTACTAGCCGATTTATCTAGACGTGATAGAATTTGTTTCATACAATATTCAAATAATATTGTTATTCTCGATTGGCCCGGTTTCAATAGAAAACATATAGCATGTAATTCTTTCAATTGTGTTAAATAATTTAGGATATTTTCGCAATTTTTATCGTCCTGTTCAATGCCACGACAATCACCCATACCGGGTGTATCAATTAGACGTAATTTCGTTGTTGGTTTTCTCTTATTATTATTATTATTATTATTATTATCATCACCGCCAATTGGGAAAACATATGTTTTAACATCCTGTGTTGCTGATACACCAGTTTCACGATTCTCATTCAAATCATTATAATTACCAACTTTTATATTAATTGAATCACGATATTTATCAGTGATTGTTATTTGTGTTGGTATTAAAATTATAAAATCATTTTTTATAGCTTTTCTCAAACTTTTATAAGTTAGATAATTGGCAATTGAATTAATAAATGTCGATTTACCAACACCAGTTTCACCTAATAGCAATATATTTATATCTTTTGTTTCGTTTAAATGTAATTTAGCGAAATTCTCCGATATATTACAAGCAGCCATCATTATAACAATATCCCATAAAAAATTATAATCATTTATAATTACAATATACCTGATTATTGATAATGCAGGGAATAATTAAACAATCGGTAGAAGCCACACAACTATACCAATATGGTAGAGAACAGACACATCAGTAATGGCGACTCTTAATTAGAAATTAACGCGATAAATATAGACAGAATGCCGATGGCCTCTACATCGACAAAAATCGGGTGTTCCCCGGAATTTTTATCAACTGCCAACTTGAATTTCTCCAACTAACTACTATATAATACTGAGCCTTATATATTGTAAACAAAACATTTATTTGTTTAATTAAATAAGTAATCACAGTTTTTGTCGTTTAATCACAAATTCGACGCGATGCAATTGCAACTTGCAATTTTATATTTGTTGGTTCTTGGTTCTATATAAAATGCAACGTATGTTATCGACATTGTTGCCATATATTTTATTTATATAACTATATGTTTCTATTTTTGGTTGTATTGTGTATTGTAAAGTATAAGAATAATTGAGGAAAACAATTATTATATTTATTGAAAAATATGAGACTGTTTTTGAGCTTTGTTCTGGATTTGATTATTATTTTCGAAAGTATAAATAATTATTTAATATCTATAAGGAAAATAAAATTATTGAACAATAAGATATTGATAAGATAAGATATCTATGAATAATAGTAATAAGGTCAAAATAGAGCTGAATAGATTATCATTTTGCGTCGATAGGCCCTATATATTGATTAATTACTATCGCATTTTTAATAATTTAATTGTTTTATTCTTATATATTAAATTGTTATGTCTATATATACGGTGTGTGTCTCGACAATAAACTTAACTCTGATAATAATAATACAATTTTTTAGATCCCAATTCTATTTAATTGGCCCTAAATTAATTATAGAGAAAACAATAATCGAAACACACACAGTATAGCAATTTTGGAATTATCTATTTATTTGAAAAATCTATTCGTCATAACGTATCATGTCTGGAAAATGATTGCAAACTATGTAATTATGTAAATAAGTATATGTGTCTATTATCATTTTTTTATCATATTCAATAAGATTTTTGCAGTGAAATTTATTTTTACTATGTTGGTCCATTTGATTAGTTTTAAGTTGGTAACAATTATTGGTAGTATAGATTTCTGTTTCCAGTTAGTTGTTATTCATAGATGTCGCCCAAGCGGTGGTTCTGGTTATTTTGTGTAGATGGCGCCACTATATTTTCCCCCTATTTTTTTTCTCTTATTCTTAAATTTCTGACATTTTCCAATTTTTGTTCACATTATTAATGTTAGTTACAAATAATTTGTTTCACTATAGTAATTGATTTAATAATGTGCTTTATTTTGTTATAGAAACTGGATTCAATGTTCGAATGAAGAGATGAAAGTAAGAATCAGATGTGATTTGTCTGTGTATGCGTCTATCTGCATTTCAAAGTGAAAGTAAGGATAAATGTGAACTATTAACACTAATTATTTCATTTATCTATTTGTAGAATTGAATTCTATTGAGGTTCATGTATTT
>JAZBGX010001030.1:8415-21994 GCA_037414775.1 Zonitis immaculata | reverse complement strand
AAAAAAAAAGAAAATTTAATAAATTCAAATCTCCAATACTGTTCTGTGTTCATCATTGTTTTTTTTTTCTAATATGGGGTATTATTACATTTTTTTTCTCCTACCCCTGTTGTTGCTGTTGTTCTCCAAATGGATGTTTGTTATCTGAATATACGCCGATAACAATTCATTCCACTCAAGTCCGTTTTCCGTTCCAATTGATATGTCATACGCAATGTAGATAAAGGCCAAAGAAAATGGAATAATAATAATAATAATAACAATAAAAGAAAAGAAATTATCAGGTTTATTTTCACTTTTGAACAAAACAAAAAAAAAACTCAACCATTTCTTTTGATGTTTGTATTTATTGAAACACACGAAAATTATTTTCTTTGGTTAAAACATACATAGAAACATGTCTTTGACATATTGTGGTTGAATTTTCAAAGGAGCCATTTGAACGTAAATATTTTTGCAAGGTACATAAAACGATATAGTAGATTTTGTGGAAAATCTATGCAATCTGTGATAAATCCCCAATTTGTATTTAACAACTGTATTTAGAAATTTCCTATAGAAAAAAGGGTTGGATTACTACGTTAATACAAGCCATTCGGCTTTTTGATTTTGTTTCGATTCGAACTTTTGAAGCTTTAGATTTGGATAAATCGATAAAGTTAGTTAAGAAGCGACCAATTAGTATTTTTTGGATCTCGATTGTCACAAAAAAAATAAAATTGTTAATTTAGTTGTCGTCAAACGTTAGAAAATAGGTGAGAAAGAAGCGCGTTTTGTTGTCATGAAACTTGGAATTTATGATGATTGCAGTGGGTGTTGCTTGGTAGATGGTGAAATATTAGAATGTGACGACACAAGGCGTTACTTGGATGATCATTCAAAGTGTTACGATACGATCACCATATATACACGTATATCTATATAGTTATAATAAATAAATAACACAAAGTAAAAAAACAACATTGTGCTTTTACCATGGACAAATCGTAATTTAAACGATTTATTACATTTTGCATATAGGAACGCATTGAGCGTACGTATCCCATATTATACAACAGTATCTCTCTCATATAATGTATATAAATACGATTTTATATATTATTTGTATATAACGTGTTGTATACTTATAACCAGACACAATCAACTTGAACGCCAACGCATATATGCAAAAGGTCGCAAGTTCAATGTTGTTGCTATATAATGAAAACACACCTTGAGTTTGTAGCAAAAAAGGTGCAAGATTCCTGCTGGGGAAGATGGGTCTTCAACGATACAAACGATAAAAACATAAAACATTGAAATTACTTTAACGACATATGGCGACAATCATATAATACTATATACTGCTCATATGGCTTATATACCATAGTCCATTGTCTTACAACAAAAATAATAATCGTTAGAAAAATATACAGACTGTCTCACAACAAGAAACCAAAACTTTGATTTGTATTGAAGTGTGCTTTTTATTTCGGCTATTACAACAAAAAGGGTTGTACTTCCAATGGTGAGAGGCAAACTGTATAAAATAAAAATCTACTATACCTATTATTTTTATTAATGTTCATGTTTAGGTAAGATTATTTGGAAATAAATCAAATAGTATGCTATCGAAAGATGCGAAATTTCGAGGGATTATATAACAATAGTCAGATGTATGGTGTGTAGCGAGGTTTCGATTTTTGGGCATAAAGGGTGTAGTCGAGCGTAATCGCTTCAAAATATACTGTCAATATTTATCAAATATATCAAAATATTTATCTAGACATTGACCAATTAATAATAACACTATTGTTAAAATATATAGGGTGGATCGTCTAAGGTTTTCTTGGTCTGTAACTTTAGCCCTAGGGGAGGAAATAAAAAACACACTTAAGAATTCCTAGTGTGATATCTAGATAACATTTTGGCGTCAGAACGGTTTCTTTAGCTCTTATAATATTTTCAATATTTCCGGAGAAGTTAAGGAAACCATCTTAACACCAAAAAATTCTCTAGATATTACATTTAAGTTCATCCACTTAAACCAGAATTACATAGCAGGAAAGCTTGAGGCGGTCCACTCTGTATACATACTATAGGAGTATATATTCATTTAGCTACATAAAAGTCCAATCAGAATTTAAGCGAAATATAAAATTGTTATATTTAACAAAACATTAACATATGATTATTATCTTTATAACATATTTTGATAAGTAATTATAAGGGGGAAAACTGGAATATTAATCATTGGTAAATATAAAAATATCATGATCGGAATTTCACCGGATTGGGTACTAAAGTTTGATAAACATTAACATGAAATCTTTTGAAAGATCATATATTTACAAGGCGGGGAAAAATTATTGTCATAATATGGATCGGCTGTCATTTAGTTGGGCTTTGTTTTCACTAAAAGTTTATTTAACGGTGACAAATTGATGACATCAAGACGAAAAAATGATATCGCTCCTGAATTGATGTAAAACATTTGGCTTCTAATAATAATTGGTGATTTTTCTTCTACAATGTCAACTTTCGAGACTTGCCAGGTTTGTGGTTTATTGTGTGGTTAACGCAAAATGTCAGAAAACTCCAAAGAAAGCAGTCTGACGTTCTCAGATCTGGCGATTCGCCTGGCCATTTCAAAACTCCAAAACTGGAGATTACCTACACGTAGCTCGGAAATTTGTGTTTCTAAATCTCCATCGGTGTTCCATTTCACTAGAGCCAACAATAATGCTAGAGATCCAAATCTAAATCGTAATCTAGATATACCAACATCATACAGTATAAAATATACATATAGTGTATATATTTACAGTAATTAATTGTGATTTGTGAAAGTAAATATAGTCAAAGTAATTGCTGGGCAAATATAAAGTGAGATTATAGTAAAATGTCAGCTGTTTTACCGAATAGTTTCAGCAATATTTTACATGTGTTTGTGTATATGTATTTGCTCTATATAGTGAATTAACATAATATATATAGACTTACTGCTAGTGAAGTTTGCAATAATTTCTTTTTTAGAGCTCTCTAATTATTTTTTATTCAAACGTTGAACATGATAATAATTATCAGAATGAGTCTTGTATTGTATAAGAGCTAGAACGTTTTATGTTTTTTCTTCTTTTCATTTTATTCAGTCGTCTATACCTTTGGAAATTAAAGCTTATTTTCTAATTATAAGGAAGGTTGCTACCGTAATTAATAGAACAGTCAGACAGTTTGTACGTATATATAATCAAGTACTTTATCTACTTTAAGATTGTCGCAGAAATAAAGTAATCTGAAAAACTGACTTGAAAAAATTTAATAATTGCGGCAAATCTTGTGTCAAAGAAATAAACATCTCTTTAAATTAAATAAAACTTTTTTATTGGTGAGTCGTTTTTTAATGATACAAGGGCTTACAAAAATGTAAAAGAATAGGGTAGCGAGTCTAAGTCCTCACTATAGTAACGAATACGAGTACTTGGAGAGTTGAGACGAAAATGGAGTAAAACAAAATTAGAGCCTTCGCGTCAAATACATCTGTCGAAGAAAACTGTTCACCAAATATATACACACCAACTTGGTGGAAACATTGGGGAACTCTGCACTTCCATATGCAACAGTTGCACGCTGGTGTTCTTACACCTCTTCTTCTTGGATGTTTTGCCTAGCTTAAACTCCTTAGTTTAAGCTAGGCAAAACATCCACAGAAGAACAGTATCACGAAGGAGAACCATCCACGACCCACAACAATTGAAGATCTATTTTTAGCTGACCGACAAGTGACTAGAGGATCCTCAGCGATGATCTCACATGAGTGTTCTCACGTTGAGCTCCCAGAATGTTGACCGCTGAACAAAAGAATTTTTTGACTCAATTCGTGACAATGGACGAGATCTAGATCCATCACTCCTCCAAATTGTCAGCTTAGTTGGAGTTGAATAATTTGAAAATTAAACTTCATTCTCATATTTCTTGTTTGATTAATCGCATCATTGTTTTTTATTTTTTATAATCCAATTAAAAATTATTACTGAATACACTTTGCTACTATAATATTTTTCCAAGTCGTGAAACTGTTATAGAGGCGGTATATATAACGACATTATGTATTATTGACCACCCTAGTTGAACATTATCACTGCCAGTAGTATTATCCATTCGTGAAACTATACTTGACATAAAATTGTGATAGAACACCTGCCCTGCACGATTTTCAATTTCCATATTATCGTCAATCTCAAAAGTGTTGTTTTAACAATAAGAAGAGGAATCAAATCACATTTGATATTAAATTCGAGGCGTTATTCTCATTCTATATATACTTTAACTATATCTATATATACGTATGTGCACTTAGCTAGAGATAGATCTAAAGTTTCTAAAACAGAAAGATAATGATCCGCAACATTGAATCGAACAAGTTTAAACTCTTTAATCCATTGATCTATTTCCAATTAGTCTACTTTAATATCTCAACTATATATATATAGCAAACTAAAAATAAACTTGAAATTTCATAATCTAGAAAGCCTTCAGGATAAATTTGAACTTTTAATATAATAAAATCGAGAATTCAAGACAAAAATCCTACTTCAATCGTCAAATTTAAATTTGATATTTTAGAATTTTAATATGGTATTCAAGTATACGCTAGAGAGTGTCCGAAAACTTAAAAATAATGGTACAAGTTCATGTAATAGATTGTGAAAAATAGAGCGATCTTGATATTTCGCCGAGAGTCACTATAGTGACTTGGGAGGTGGATAAAGAAAAAACAAAATATTAGATTTCGATAATCGAAACAATTAGTTCGAATAGTTACCAACATTACAGATATAATCAAAATATCACAGGAAGTCACATGCGGGGAGCTTCCAAGCACAGGAGACAAAAGGTCGAGGCTTCTCCCGGAAATAATGCCTGAAAGGTAATTCATGAAAAAAAAAGATGGGTGTAAACGTAGAGGCAAAAGTTATCGACATCAAATATCAAACTAATAATTGGGAACAAGTAAAATTTGTAATATCAGAGTCGAAATAAATAATGATCAATAGGGAGCTTCTGATAAAGTCTTACATGAGTTACTATCACTATTTCCCTAAGGTTTTCCGCTCACACGATCTTCGGACATTTTTTTTTCTTACCAACCTCCAACAATAGAATAAATATTGTCATAAGACACTAAAACTATAGGAACTTTGGTAAATGGAATGAAACATGAAACAATTGCATCTATCTATATAAAGTTTTAAAAATATATAAGTATCGACTTTATTCATAAAAGTATATTTTTCTTCACTTTGTCTTCGTCAATATATTATTTATTTTAGTTTATTTTATTATCTTTCTTCACAGACGAATTGTTATTTCCTCTTGAAAACTAGAGAACAAAGTGTGGAATTTTCGTTTTACTTTTAAAAATAAAAGTTAGACGAAACAGGTACAACTAACTATAAAATAAATTATATATAGTTTGAAATTTATAACGTTATAATAATTGTAAAATTATTTATAGATTTAAAAAAATATATATATAGGTACAAGAACTAGAAAATACACGAACTAATAATAAAAAAATAAAAAAAAATAATAATAATAAACTGAATAAACACGCAAAACTTTATAACGATCCAATATTATATTATAACGTTATAAATAAAAGGCAAATCACGTGATTACTCAATCAATTTTTTATTATGCCCATATATATTGTTCATGTAATTGATGGAATTTCTCATATATAAAATAGAACTTTTGTATGTTGTATATTTTAAAAACGGAAATATTATTATTTGAATTTTCATCCAATATATTTGTTCGTTATAAACATGTTTCTTTTTGTTCAATAAATAATATATTATACGTGAATTAATTCAGTCATAAAATAGTAGGTGGAAATACAGTAAAACGTCTATTGGACGGAGATATCTACGCTGGAGCGAGACGTGTCCGTCCAATAGAAGCTTTCGCCTAAATGAAATAATTCTTTTGCCAAAGCAGCCGCAGTTTTATTTATTTCAAACCGTACCGTTTTTTTGGCGTCATACCGTTTCGCTTCATGATAAGAGTTTAGGCTAATAAGAATGTGTCCCGATTAGACAGGTAAATAATAGGTGTTGAGACCGTTTAATAGAGGATCCTCTCAATAGCGGTTTTGTCTTATAGAATTACAGATTACAGTATAAGAAGTTTGGAGTAATTAGAAAGTGTCTGATCATGGGTGGTGTCCGTTAACGTATGTTTTACTGTAGATTTTATGACAATTTTAGGTAGAAATATACAATAATGAATATTTAATTTGGTTACTTCGAATTTCTATTGATATACCTAATAAATTCACTCCCCCTTTTGCCGATTACAAATATTTATATTTGAGAAACTTGGAAATTCAATTCCATATTCCACCGTTCTGTTATTATAATTATTATCAACAGACTTTATTTGTTAAAATACTGCCACATATATACGAGGGGTGATCCAGATAAGAGGCACATAGTTTATTAGATAATATATAAGCCATTTACAACGCATAGGCTCCTAGCAAATCAACAAATTTCTCTTAGAAAAACAAAAAAAACAGAAACTTTATCTTGACTTAGTTTCTCTCCATTCTTGTGTTTAACCCTCTGACTGCTTGTATTCAAAATATGTATTCATACGATTCTTTTTACTCGTTACTAGTAAGGGCTTGAACTCGTTACCTTATGTGTTCAGATTTTCGTGCCCATTAGAAATATCGTATTATCAGTACTTTCAGATGAGCCCTCGTATGCTCGCATTTCAAATCCATCCAATAAAATATCCTCCTTAGGCTATATTATATAGAATGAGATAGATAGAGTTGTACTTTCGAATGAAGACTTTCGAAAATCGTGTCCTTTAGGGCAATAATTTATAATCTCTTTGAATTTATAAATTTCATTTAAAATACATCTCATATTCATAATTTTTATCCGTTTTGATTCAATTCCATCATATTGTATTAAATTTAAAAATATTTACTTATATGGTAATTATATGTATATGGAACTTTTATTAAAACGATAATAAATTCTCTTCGAATAAATTAAATATTCTATTGCATCTTTTATAATCTAGTTATATAACGTTTTGGAATGGCAATAATGTTTTGACTTTAAAATGATGCCATAAAGCGGTAACTAAACATTCGCTCCATCACAAAGTATTTGGGTGCTTTATTTTTCGGTAAATTTACATATTTGAATGGAGTTTTCAGGGTGAATTGTACCATTATCACTACTATATACATATATGGTCCGGTAACAAAATTTTTCGGTCCCAATTATATAAATTTAATTGTACATAGGTACTTGGAATAAGTGAGTTTTATCCACTGCTCCATCATTATCGTTATCGTTATTGTTTTTTTTATATATATTTTTTTCTATTTGGAAAACTACATATTAAATTAATTTATTGATTGATAAAAATTTTATTGCAGTCTAAAATTTGAATCGTAAAATTGATTATCTTATGTGGGCTCAAAAGGATTTTAATTTGACATAATTGGCAATATTATGTAATTTTTTTCTTTTGAAAGCTATAAAAAAAATTTTTTAATTATAAATTAGGCTTCTTTTAACTACATTTCTTGTTTGAATTGTTAAAATGAATGTAATGTAATTAATGAGAAATTTTTTATTACACCAACACATTTATTTTGTATGCTTTCCAATTCGACTCTTCCATCAATCTTCTATCGTTGCTTTTAGTTAAATTTTAATTAAATAAATTTATTAATAAGCGTTCCGGGAAATTGAGCAGTATTCAGTGATATGAGGTGTCCGCTAATTGAGGGGAATTTAAGCTGTGAGAACAGTATCGCGAAGTATGACGCATCCAAGTCCCACCACAGGCGAAAATGATAGAACAGTCGAATATCTAGTTTTAGTTGACCGAAAAGTGACACTGGACGAGATTCAGGATCCGATTCTGCGACTAAACCTGAACAATCGATAATTGGGAAATAACCGAAGAAATTCAAAGTCGTAAGCTCCACGCAAAATGTTATAGCGTCCGTTTCTTTGGAAATCCGTGGTACTAGATTCAGTGGATTAATTGGGAAAGAAAGCCACTATTACAGGCTTCCACGACGCTGATCAAATAAGAAGACTGCAGGAAGCCATTAGTGGAAAAAAAGTGAGGCAAATTACTAGCTGGAGTGCTGTCTCATCAGGACAACTCACCCACTCATAGAGCTGAAGTTGCCATTTGAGAAGTGGGTCTCGAATTACTTATCCTACTTTCCAACACGAAGCTTCAAGTGACATTTATCTTTTTCCTTGGCTCAAGGAGCAGCTCAGAAGTAAAACATTTGAAGACAATAGCAGCAAGCAGTTTGTTGTATCTAATAAACAATGTGTTTTATATGAATTATCATTACTTTTTGGTTACTTCTCGTATGTCGATGATGATGGTGACAGTGTATATTGAACTAAATCTTCTATTTGCGATTTTGAATGTGCGACTATAAAAATTGCATAGTTCATATGGATTTGATTTTCCATATTTTATTGCTCCAATTTGATCCAATAAAAATCTCTAGTTTTATTGGTTATAATAGATTTATTTCGAGTTTTACGATTTATAAAATATTTCCGATTAAATGTTGTTATTGTTGTTGTTCTTGTTATCATTTGAAATAATTCTATTCACAAGAAAATATTGCTGTGGGGATGGAAGAGTGTAAGTGACTGGTGAGCAAAATTGTCGTCCCAAAAGAGATTTAACTCTATACAATAAACTGTACTGTTTTACAGCATCTGGATTTTGAGCACTAAATGTATTTTATAAGTTTTTCTGATGGAAATCTACAGTTTGAAGCAATTCCAAGTATCACAAACACTTTTTTAATTACCTCCTAATTAATTGGTCGTTTGGTTTGCGGTTGTTGTCGATTATTTCTTTAATTTGTTATAAACATTTTATTAAAAATGTTTCTACTCAAAAAACATGTTGGGAATTCAAAGAAAAAAGAGAAAAAAAAATAGAAATGACGAGAATAAACGAACTCGATTATTGGATAACAAACATAAAAATAACGGTCAAATAAGAAATAACGGTAAAGATCAAGATGGAGATAAATATATCGATAACGATTTTTAGTCTCCATCATATAAAATACAAATATCTTTAGATAATTTCGAGTTGATAATTTCAATCCAATATAGTTTATATCTGCATCTGCATTACGCGATGAGCCTCTACTGTATGTTTCATAAATTTTCCTGATAGAAATCTACAGTTTTCTGTTTTCCGAACAATTTATACGGTCTATTCTAAAAATACTTCGATAAGAGATAATAATAACGATGACGATCAGGACGAAGATAAAGATTGAGTCTCTCCGTAATTTTGACGTAATTATTTCGATACAGGAGATCGATAGCTTTTCTGTACCGAAATTTCCAGTTATATATAGCTTGCAAAACATTTGAAAACAACTCATCGTTTCGTGTTGATTGATGTTAATTATTTTCTCAATTTCTTCTGAACATCGCTTGTAATTAAATTAATTTCATGTTTATTGAATTCTTTCACACGAACTTGATGCGAATAGAATGCAGAGAATAAAAGAGCTCTATCTATCATTATTGCATAACTGATCAATGAAAAATAATGGTATCGATAATAGCATTCTTCTTGAACATTTGACTTGATAATGCAATAAAATGCATCTCCTTTTCCAGTATTTGGCTTGAAAATCTACAATCTAACTTTATACTTCAACAATAAGTAATAATAACGATTTAGATGAAGATAAATATATCGATAATACGATTATAACAATCACATTTTTAGCTTACGGTTCTAAGCATCCGGATTTTTAACTTACTCAACTTTCCTGTTGGAATGTTAACAGTTTAAGTGGCTATCAATTTCGTAGTTTTACGAGCGATTTACAAAATATTGTAGTAGTACTTATCGGTCATTTGTTGTTGTTGTTCTTGAAAGTCAATAGTTTTATAGAGACAACAACCACCGCCTACACTCTATATACACACTAATCTTCTCTATATATTCGAAAGAGAATATCGAGAGAGGAGAGTATTATATTGAATATACCTTTAGGCAATATGAGTATTATATGTATGTATGAGTTCTAAGGGAATATTGGAGCCGTTATATTATATTGGCGTGACGTGGGTTCGACGATGGTTTCACCCAAAGGCTATAGAATTGAAGACCGCCGCTATAAACTACTATGTCTGACCACTGATTAGAAACGAAACACTAACAAAGCATCGCGCCCATAATAGATAAATATTGTCTAAAAGTCAATAGATTACAAGATAGAACAAGCTCATGTTTTATTCTATTTTTATATTACCATAATAATAATAATAATAATAATAATAATAAATAAAATTCTCTTAAATCAAATTGAGATAAATTTGCGTTAAATAGGAATAATTCAATTTCAACTTTGAGTCGAGAAATTTACTACAGTCTTGGAAACGGATTGAACGAAATAAATATTATGAGAATTAGGACAACAAAATGTTGTGGATAAGAACAACTCGACTATAATCTTATAGCAAACGATCTCCATTTATAAAAATACAGCACACTCCAGTTACATTAGTTGTGTAATATTATTGGGGAAAAAAAAATGAATAAATAAATGGTGCTCTCATTTAATTTTTATTAAAATTTTCTCCAAGGAGAGAAAATATTGGAAATAAAAAATTGAATTCCTGCTATATGTATATGTATATACGTCAAGAAAAAATACAACGAGCAACATTTCAATATTTAAATAGTTATATAATGGATAGAAGAAGGAATGAGCAATAAAAATATCATTCATTCCAGAAAAAAATGTGATTTATTATTCACTGTTTTTTTGTGTGTGTTTGTTTTGTTTTTCTTTTCTTAAGGTGCGTGGGTACAAATTGAACAAGCAGGTGCTGAATCCCCGATGTGCATATTATTAACATTATGATTATTTAACCGTTCCAAGACTTGAGGGCTTATTTTTTTAAATAGTTCTCCATTTTGTATAATAAACCATTTCACCTGTATAAGAGAAACTTCCATAAATGTGAAGGAAGTTCATTCAATTTATTTTTAATTAATTTTATAGATTTTCAATAACGTACAATATTTTTAATTAAATTAATTAGTTTGATTGAATTCTTTATAAATTTCTGTATCAATTATTAGTTATTCCATTAAACTTTATAAAAAGTGTGGATCCATCTGTGGAAAGGAAACAGTTAGTTTTTATGAAAAAACAATAATCTTATTGTGGCAGAAATTATAGAATATTATGTCACACAATACTCGTAAATAGCTTGTTCAACAACAACAAAAAATAGAAACCGTAAAAGAAAAATAATTGTTATAAATATAGAACAACGAGTTATATGGGAAAAATTTCGGACTAAATATACAGAAAAATCCATTTTCTATATAAATAGTACATTATGTGACTAGGGATGGAACGAGACGATTTCTACGCAAGGGTAAGAGTTAAATGCTCAAAGCGAATGCGAGAGCTGAGATCATAGTCTTGTTTCATATCACTATCATAGACACCTAGAGCTTTAGGGGCTTATAATAAACAAGTTGGTATAGAAACTTGAAATTTGTATGCAGATGATATGAAATAGTATATTGTGTGACTATTGTTGAAAAAAATAACGATATCATCCAGAAGGTGAGTGTTGACTGACCAAGGTAAAGGAGAAAATTGGCTCCACTCGAAAACTCAAATCTTGTCTCATTCTGTATCACACCCAAATGTCATTGTGGCAGGTACTACACAAAAGATGGGCTATCGTAGTAGGTAGAACTAAAGTCTTCTAACATCAGTTTCTAACCGCTACCAAGGGTAACGGCCATTAGCAGTGATTCTCTATATGTATATAATTTTGTCACGGTACACTTTTATTAGGGACCGAAGCCTAGTAATAGTGGCACACTAGAGTGCTGCAGCACTGTATTTAAGAATCACTGGTCTATGATCTAAAATTGTTTTGTTGCGATTGGTAAAGCTGGCATAGAAACTTGAAGATACAGTATAAGGGATATTTGAAACAAATATTGCGACTGTAATAGAGGCGGGGGATGATATTGATTATGTTTGGTCAGCAACGTAGACATTTCGAATCGAAACAATTTATGATTTTATAAAAAAATAGTAAAGTGGAATTGAAGACCAATATTTAGATTCAATTAATAATTTATAGCAAAAAAAATATATATAGAATCCACATATCTACCTGAATATATACCCATCAAGTTTCTATAATAAATGAGTTTTTAATGTAAACCGAACAATATGTAGTCATTTACATAATAAAATATTTAAGCATATTATAGTCAAATGCACACATAACGTCAATAATGTAGTGTGAATGTATATAGAGAGAAAAAAAATGTATAGAGGGTAAAACCCCAAACAATGAAGAAAACACGCATTCATATAATATAGAAAATTACCAACAATATTATAGCTTTCCACTATTATTATTATCAAAACTCAATTATAATAGAAAAGAATAAAATCAATTTCTAATAATACAAACATATTGTCAAAACTATCAAAATAATCGTGATGATCATACTCGCAGGACATGGACCATTAAATCAAAATATCCTCGAATCCTTGCGAGTTGCGCGGATAAAATTGAAGGGGCCCCCCATCTCTGGATCGCTGGACGCGACAGTATTCGCTGGATATCGTCCAGTGTTTGTTTGTTTGTTTGTTTAGTTTGAATTCAACTAGGTATATAAAGCTTGACGATTTATTTAAAATTATTTTCTAAGTAAATAATATTACCAGATGGTTTTAATGTGATGGAAATTGTGCTTGCAGTATATGTGGGTGGTTTTGTCTCTTTTTATTTTTATTTTTTCTTTAATAATTTCTGTGGTTAAGTCGAAGTAAACATTATTTGCCAGATAATTTGAGATCATTACCGGTAAGTGTTGAACTTCAAACAATGTATTTTCTTAATAATAATAATAATAATAATAATAATACGATGTTGAAACCGTGTCAAGCTCTGTAATAATTGTGTCAGCACTCTTATTTTAAATATTCCCACAACAATAGCGAATAATTCTTATCTATAATAGTAAATCTTATGATAAATAATAATAACGGAAGAAATCGAGATTGGTTTTTTTTTGCTATACTTATATAAGAGGTATGTAGGGTGATATTTATCGTTTTCGTATTTTAAGAAGATCTCTTGTTGCGAGTCACGAACTTCCGTTGTTAAGCTCCGGGTGTTGAAAGGTGAGCAGGCGAATCCCACTTTCAATCTGCATGCACTAAATTGTATATTTATGTGTCAGTTATCTGATAAAGCGAACAGCACTTTTCCTTGATTAATTCAAAAAACAGATATGTATATACATAGGTATATATAGAACTAATGTTGCGATTAAATTTAATTGAATAATAGTTAAATCATTATAAGTATTATAATTGAACAAAGATTTATATCGATTTGAAATTTATTTATTGTTCATTACTATATAGTGTATTGTTGTTCAATCGATGTTATGTCTTACAAGAAGACAACAAATGTATGATACATACACACATTCTCGACAAGATGTG